>JBAFWW010050343.1:0-63985 GCA_036873685.1 Agapornis canus
ATGGCAGGGGGGTTGGAAGTAGATGATCTTAAGGTCCTTTCCAACCCTAACTATTTTATGATTCTTTGATTCTCAGATGAAACAAAGTACAGTCCTGAACAAAGTGTAGACCCCATATTGAATACCTTCAAGGAATTTGAAGCTTTCTGCAGTAGATTCACCAGGCTACATCTGTGGTAGATCATGGACAGAGATACAATGAAACTCAATATACAGGGGTACAGCATCCCTTTCCAGCTGTCCTGACTGGTATGGCCTTGAAATGTGCTCAGTGTCTGTAATGATAGAGGGATGTCTGTAGGGGACAGTAGTGTGCCATGCATCATGCGACTTACAGAAGCTGCCTTGGTTTGTAATAGTGATACTCCTTCTCTTTTACCACATTAGTACCTACGGTATTTTGACAAACCAGACAGAAACAGTCTGGAAAAGCATCCTGGGAATATAGGTATGTCGTATTTGGTGCCTGCTGTGGAATGTTCATAACTACTTCAGGTGTTTCTACCTCACGTACCACTGTCCCATGTGAACATATCATGGATGCCATTACTGACAATATAAATCAGAGCAAAATTTAGGCTTTCATCAGGTATCAGACCTCACAGAAAGACTTACAACTGTAGAGTGCAGAACACACTTTTTACACAATTTTGTAACTATTCTAGCTCTTGGCAATTGCAACTGTGGTTTTCCAAATAAATTTTGTTTATTCCCTGCAGCACCGGAGATTGGCGGTACTGTCTGAGTGGGAAAAATTGAGAAAAGCCAGATAAGTATTTATTTCACCATAGGAAACACTTCTAAAGTGACAACTTTTTAACATCTGCATTTGTTTCTGATTTCCATTCTTCTCCCTGGGGTTTGGGCTTTTGTTTGGGTTTTTGTTTGTTTCTTTGTTTGTTTTGTCTTAGAAGTTTTCATTCATGTTCCAAAAAGCAGAATGTCCCTAAAGCAGTCATCTATCTAAAAAATGGGGAAGGTGGCTCTATTCTAACTATGAATTTGCCATCTGCCAAGAACACGGTTCTAAGCCCACCTCAGCTGGGAGAGAAATGTTTCTACTACATAAGGAAAGAGCCTGGGCAGAGGCAGTATTCAGCAGAACTCATCCTGGAAAGATAACAGTGCAGATCTGTAGACTTTGTATTTTGTATCTGTCATGCAGTAACAAAAACACTCAGCTGGAAAAGAAGATAGGTTACATGCTGATCCTGACTCTTACAAGCAGTGCTTGTTTTATCTGTAAATTCCTTCGAAGCACTAAATAGGGAAAAGGAAATGCAACTGCAGGTCTGGCATTTTGCAATTAGGTTCCCTAATTCCTGTGTTACAGAGTCAATCCACATTTTGCTGTTCTTCTTCAGTTCCAACTTGAGCTTCCAGCTGCAAAATAGTTGAGTTTCAACAGAAAACTCAGAAATTATCAGCATGTGAGACCTTCCTGCAGTACCACGTTCAGCTCAGAGCCCCCAACATAAGAGGAACATGGCCCTGCTTGAATGAGTCCAGAGGAGGATCACAAAGATCACAGTGCTGGGACACCTGTCCTATGAAGACAGGCTGAAAGAGTTGGGTTTGTTCAGCCTGGCGAAAACTCAGGAGAGACAGCAGCCTTCTAGTATCTAAAGGGGCCTACAAGAAATCTGGTGAGGGACTTTTTACAGGGGGCATGTAGTGACAGGACAAGGGTGAATAGCTTTATACTGAAAGTGGGTAGATTTAGATTAGACAATATGAAGAAATTCTTCACTGTGATGGTAGTGAGACACTGGCACAGGTTGTCCAGAGAAGTTGTGGATGCCTCACCCCTGGAAGTCTTCAAGGCCAGGTTGGACAGGGATTTGAGTAACCTGGTCTAGTGGAAGGTACCCCTGTCTGTGGCAGGTGAGCTGGAACTGGATGATATTTATGGTCCCTTCCAACTCAAACCGTTTTATGATTCTGTGATTCTATGTAGGTGAGCCAAAACTGAAAATACAGCATTAATTTAGGAAATGGTCCAGCTGGCCAATCTTGTAAACTTCAACTTGTGTGACTGGGATAAGTGCTGTTGTTAGAGTGAGACAACTAATATGGTCAGTACAGAGAGATTTGCAGTCCAAAACTGAACCTAAGTATTCTTGAACTGAAAAATCCCCATCACTCAAGTAGATCCTTTAAATATAGGAGGAAACCTGCAATGTAAAGGTATCTTTTTTCTCCTTTCCTTTCCCTATCTTTCTTTTCCTTCCCTTCCCTTTCCTTTTCCCTCCACTCTTTACAATGTGTTTATCGCCATAATATTACAGTGCCTTATGGAAGTGCATATATCAATGTGACTAGGACTTTTTATTGTCTGATTCAGAGGAGAGAACAATAATATTATAATCATAATCATCATGATTATGACCAGGTTTAATTTTATTGTGATGCATTTGTAGGAACAAAGATGAAGAAGAATAATTGTACTTCACATTTGGGGCATACAAAGATTTCTGATAGTTATAGTTTCAGAGGAAATCCATTCATGTACAGGATAGAGGAAAGAAGAACTCTCTTAGATTTGAGAACTTCAGCCAATGGACGTATAAAATACAGCTTGTATAAAAAATTGCATTGAAACATTATTTCTGCTTTGTGTGATGGTGCAAGAAGGTTTCAGATTCAAGACTTTAGAAGTTAACTTTCCAACCATACATGCAGTAGACACTTTGGTTTGATCAACTAAGTAAGAATCAGCATAACTCATACTTGGACTCCTGAGGCTTGCAAACATAGATAAATCAGAACAAAATTCAACACTAAAGAGCAAGCTAAGTCTAATACTGTGCCAGAACACTTCTCTTCTAATGCATGTGCATTCTATCACAACTGTTTACGAAAGCAGATCTATTTTGACTATTCTAGAACAGAAGTATGTAATCTAGATGGTATCTACATACTAAAAATTTCACACCAAAGTGAAAAAAAATAAGGTACGTCAAGCACACACGCATTACAAAAGCATGAAATGTGTTTTTATAGTCTCATGCTTTCATGTGGTTTTCCAAACCCTGACAAACCTGGCTCAGAATGGTGTTTCTTTTTCGGCAATGTTTTGTCATCAGTTATTGTACCATTCACCTTTTTCTGCTGGTCCTCCCATGTAACTTCTAGCATAAACCAAAAACAAAAATCAGAAATATTATGTAACATTATAAGACACCTAATATTTGGGACAATTTGACCTAAGCAAATATACTATCATAAACACACACAAAAAAAAAAAAACAAGACAAAAACAAAACAGTTAGTTCTTTAATGAGGCCTGTGGTGGATAAAATTAGTAAACATTTTAACAGTGAAACAGAACATACTTCACAAAAACTAGTATCTATGTGGTGTGCCAAATATTCTGCTTTCTGATATTTAAGAATTGGAATAAACCCCACAATTATTTCTTCAAGTTTTCAAAGTTAGCACTCTATGGGCTATAGCTTCTTATGATATCTTTGTGTTTCTGTAAATAAAAATGGAAGTTCAAAATATTTTGGTATAAAGCTTTTACAAACTTAAAATAAAAAAAGCAACAACAACAAAATAAAACAAAAATAAAAGTGAGCCACCAATCATGTATGATTACTCTAAATTAGCAAAGTATTTTCAACAATGTATTGTTAAGCCAAAACAAGGTTTTATTTACTTTTCTAAATCTGGGATTTGATTTAAATTTGGATCTTATTTTAGGCAGATTAGCTTATTCAATAAAAACTCTCTTGCTAGTTATGGATCCTCTATTCTGAAACAGGTATTTCTGGCCTAACTGCTTAGAAAAGTACAGATTCTATACCATAAACACCATTTTGCTTTGGGCTGTTAAGAATCTGCTTATTTTCCTGACCCTGTTAAGTGCAAAGTCCCTCACAGCCCTCAGGCATGGATGTAAACACTTTTATGGTCACAGAAATATCCAATGATACAGAAGAATACAATAGATATGGAATAGATTTTCAATCATATAAATTAAAAATAAATAGATATAAATTGATAACAGCCTATGAGTTATTTTTTTTTAATGGATGAGGTTTAAATGAGACTGATGGGCATCTGGCATTTGAAATGTAAACATGAAAAAATGTTATCTCTAGGCATCCTGTAGCCTTCTTATCTGTGGCTGCTATTCTTTAAAAGGCGGCTTTGATTTTTGCAATTGATGGAATTGTAGGGTTCAATAAATAATGATTTAATGACACCACAGATATGCATGCTAGAACAGAAACAATCATCTTTGAAGCACCAGGTGTACTAAGTACTGAATACAAAATTTCAAAAAAAAAAAAAAGATTCTGTTTCCAATTTGTGGAAATGGATTCTCCCTACAAAATATTTCTTCCTACAAAAATATGATTCTTTCTTTTTCTCTATGAAAATACACATTTAGCAATAAAATATATACTGATGCCCTCTATGCTTCCTTTTCCTTGGATGAGTCCAGAAGTGTCTTCTTAACTAACACACACAAAAAATATTCAATGATCTTCGTAAAGCTACCTTTGAATTTTAGGATAGTCAGTGCTAGGATAAAAACAAAACAAAACAAAACAAAACAAATGAAAAACAACAACAAACCACTGGACAACCATTTATGTCAAATAGTGAAGATATTTAAAATAAAATACGAGGTAGGCAGACAGTAATCTCAAACATGGGATTCTGTCAGGATCTATAATGACTAGCATAAATACTGAAGAATACCAGGAAGCCCAGAGTGATTTCAAAAATTTCAAAACTTTATCACAGTTTTACAAGACAAGGACCTTCTCAGAGTTCTTTCTCAGAACTCCTTTCTCAGAACTCCTTGTTCAGTTCTGAACTTAAAAACTATAGTTTGCTCAGTCACCAACATCACTTATCATAGTAAAGTTCCCTAGCAAAGGAAAAGCTTTCCTAAGCCTTGCTAATTTTTGAGAACTGAGTATCTAGAAAATAGCTAACCCACTTTGGGAGACCTCTAGAAGTGCTTCCATAATAACACCTGAATTGACAAACACGATCAAATAAAACTGAAATACAGATACAACTGTTTGAATAGACACTTTTGCCATACGTTAACCTGAAAAAAACCCAAATAAAACCACTATTCTAAAAAGCAAGACAGGCTACTTTTTTATGTTTATACTAGAAGTGACAGAATGAGCATGTAAACAGTTTCAGACTTCCAATGACATCCTTCTGTAGCTTTAGTTATTCTTACAGCATGTCAGCATTAAATTTAAATGGCTGCTTAATTTTATTAGCAGTTATGTGCAACTCTTAGATTGAGTATATGCAGATGGGAGATACAGAAATCAGGTGAAAAGACTTCATTGACTCCTAAACAATTTCAAGAGTTTGGCTAGCAATGGTTATTATTTCAACTCAGAAATTAAAATAGATACATCCGTTAGATTTATTCTAACACTCAACCTCTTCTTCACCATTTTTTAATGCCGTTTTCATCCCTAAGCTCTACAAAGCTAAGAAAATAGGTTGATAAATGAGTACTTTTGTTTGGAAACTAGTAAGAGATGCAGAGGAATAGACAAAATGATGAATGTCAGGCTGCCTGTCTACTCCCTGGTTAGATAAATAAGCATTATAATCTCTAAATTTTTTTTTATTTGTTTTGGGGTTTTTTGGTTTGGGTTTTTTTTTTGTTTGGTTTTTTTGTTTTGTTTTGTTTTGTTTTTTGTTTGTTTTTTTTTTAACCAAGGCAAAGGGCTGCCATCTATACCTTTGTTTTAACCAAAGCCAAGTTTTGTCAACTTTTGAATATTTGGAAAGAAACCATACAGTTTTCTAATTCATCATTCACCTCTTACCACTCTCCATACAAATGAGCTTCAATCTGTCTTCTGTTGTGATAATCAGTTTTGGCATGTATAAGGAAAGGTGTAAACTGATTGAAAATTTATACAAAAAGACCTCCTCTAGATTATATAAAATATGAGCATCTTGAGTCAGAATATTTTAGGCATTTGATGGACCTCTAAGGCTAGAAAGGTACAATCTTTAGATGTAGTTGCATCATTAGACGCAGTTGTTGCACCTACCCCCTGCACTGACTACCACAGTGATTTCTGGAGCTGGGCTCTCCCACTGCACGTCACGATGGCACTTGGTTGTGTGCCATTCCCTCTTGAGAATGATATGAGGGGATTAGCACACTCCATTACCTCTAGTGTGAAGTACAAACTCAGCATGTCTTACATTTTTGTTCAGAATATTCAATATGAAAAATATGGAAATAATACATGAGAAGAATATTTGCACATTTCCAAACATTTTTAATTTCTAAACATGTCAACTTAGCACCAGGAATGCTGCAGTTTATCTGGAATGATGCTGCAAACCAAAGTACAAGGTGATGCAGCAAAATACCAGATGCTAATGATGAGTTTTATTATGCAAATAGTATTTCCCTCCTTTTCTTCGCACTATAGAGAGTAATAGCCCTTTTCACAATTACCCCTTGCTTGCAATATTTTATATACTTTCTCTTTTATTTCAATTTGTATTATTTTTTATTAAATCCACTAATCTTTTACGTTCTTTTCAGCACCTAAAATTTCTGTGAAGCAATTTTTATCAGTGCATTTCTAGTTTTAGACTTTTAATTAGGTTGTCATAAGGTCTTAACTTTTCCATTAGGATATGATTTAGTCATCTTTTCCTGCAATTGAAAAGTTCTCAGAACTCCTTTATATTTTTCATTTTATAAGATGAATTCTCAGAAAGGAATTATATTCGTAATACATGGTGACTACTGTGAAAATGAGTCACAAGTGGATTTGGTTAGTGCTTCTTAAACACAAGGCACCACAATAAGCCATTAGACCTAAGCTGAGAAACTATGCTTTAACAGGATACTCAAGATCTTTAACTTGTGCATTAAGAACACAAGAAGAATAATTAAATATATAAAAAAGGCTAAATTCATGTTATGGAAGTTTTCATTTACAAAACAAAGTCCACAAGAAAATCTTTAAAATATCACTAGTCTCAAGAGTTTGCACAAGGAGAAATACTCCCAGCTGTGTGAAATCTCTATTATGGGAAAGCAAATGACTGCAAGTCATGTTATATTAATTGTGCCAGACATACTACATTGTATCTGGAATGAATCCAGTCCCACCTTGCACCACCAGCATGCTGCTAATGGCAAGGCCAGCCTCAAGTCACACTAAGTCATCAATTAAGGCTTTATGCCAGGCTGGTGCTGCTCCTACATCAGAGAAACCTTCAGACGCTTCAGGAAAACAGGGCTGATGATACCTTACCCTGCTGTAATAGGAAGTAGACTTGCCCAATATCTGAAGACAAACAGCACGCATAATCTTTTTCTGACAGATTTAGAGCAAGACTTCCTGTCTCTCCAGGTGATATGGCACGGCAAATCTAAGGACAGAACTTTTTAGCTTCCTCTTTTGGCACAGTAATAGTGAACTTACATTTTGATTGCTATATGCTGGTAGAATATTCTAAAGAATGATTCTACATGTTAGAGCTCAAAGCATTCATGAGAGACCTGATGATTTCCTCCAAAGAGTGAAATGAATTTGGGTCTTGCATTGTCCTAAATGTTGGTAAAGTTTGGACAGCATAAAGGTAGGGACAGCACCTCTCCCTTTTGTGTTTTATGAGCACACATGAACATACATGCACACACTTTCACACAACACACATACACACACATGCACAAATGCACATGCAAACACCTTTTACAAGAATATACTTTGCAAATTTGTGCCAAATCAACAAATGAATGCTGGGATATGTTAGTATCATTTTTAAAGAAATAAACTGTTGTTCATAAACGACTGTGTGAGCATCACTTACATTGTGGTTTTAAGTAATACAGCATCCCAAATAAAATTCTGACATAACTTAATTATTTATTGTTTTGATTTCATCTTCCTTACATAATTACACAGTCTGCAAAAAAACCCTGGGCTCCATCCCGTGGGGCTGCAGTGGGAATATATTAAAAGAACTTTAATGGAAGTCATTTGGTAGGCAATAAAAAATATTGCCACATATCCACATTTATTATTATCATTACTAGATTAAAAAAGAAAATGCACTGTAGGTTACTCCTTTACTCCAGAAATGTTTTCTTCATTAATTATTTGTAGCTCTAAATAACTTAACAGGCCTAGTCCAGTAGCAGTCTCTTCTCATCATATTCCCTAGTTGCAAATCTCATCATTTCTGGTTTAACCTGATTTTTAAAAAGGTTTTATGAATGGATCCCTCTAATATGGGTATTACATTGATTTGAATTTTTTTTCTTGATTTGAATCTATTCAATTGATTTGAATCTATTGCTGATTTTACAGAAAAATTGTAGAGGTATTCAAGAAAGTTCACAGAAAGTACTTGCTGCAATACTATTTAGTAAAATCATACCCTTCCTTTAGCTAAAAATCAAAGTATAATGTTGCTGCTTTTATAAATACAATAAAGTTGTAAAACATGAAGAAAACTTACATGCATCAGGTCAGAACTAAAAACCAGTCAATTAATAGAACATTAAATATGAGTGTGTAAATATTTAGTAAAGTATATTTAAAGATCACAAAATAAAGATATTCTTTTTAAGCCACTATCAAGGCTTTTTTTCCAGGGCTGTCTTGGGCAGGGAAGGATTTGTTTGTTTGTTTCCTAGCTTCTTAAATGCCTTTAAATTATGGCAGTTTTGCTCCCTCTTCTGGTTATATGCCTGAAACATGTTAAATGAATGCAATATAGCTGGCCTGCTGGCCTCTCATCAGTAGGAGTATTTTGGATATCTCAGAAGAATTGCTCTGCTCCATTTGAGCAAACATTGCAGGTTTTTGTTGGCAGAATGGGTTTAAGACAGGAGAGAGGGTGCTGAGAGCCTATGAGAATTGAAGACATCATGTAAAAATACCACAAATGTTTCCACAGATTCCAGAGGTACAAGTCATAGGAGACTGAGGATCCAGTATCTTGAATAAGCACTACTACACACTCATTCTGCTCATATTGTTTTCCCCCAGTATCCACACCTGGCCTGCTAAGGACCAGACATTGGACTAGACAGATTTTTAGTCAGACACAGTATGGCTATCCTCACACTGCTATGACAAATAAACACACACACACAAAAAAGTCAAAACGTCACCAGAGACTAATGAGCAATTGATATAAATCATGCAGATTGCAAGTAATGCTGAATGTAAATGTGGAGCAAAATGCAAGGTCTGATCTGCACCTCTCTCCCATAGTCTGCTTTGCATTCTCATTCCTCGTGTGTCAGAGAGTGCCCTGCACACAAGTAAATGTGAACTGCCTACAAATCCATTTTGAAGAATGCAAAATGTGAGGTTTATCTTGGTATAGGTTTGGGGTCTTTTTCCAGCTTATTTTCATTATTTACTGAAAACCCGCAATCTTACAACATTTCCTATGTAGAAAGATAATTTATTATTATATGACCGTACATCTCTCTCTCACACAACACCCCCCTTACCCCTCCCCTCCCCCGCCTCCCCCCCCGGAAAAAAAAACACCTCTGCAAGCAATCACAGGTCTCATTTCCAAGTGCACCCAAGACTGAAGTTTATGGCATGATTTCAAAATGTTAAAAAGTTATTCCATTCAAAAAATGGTTCTGAAAATAAGCCAGCAGTTTTAAGCACTAACACAAATCAATACAAAAACACAATAAAAGGGTTATGGAAAGATGAAAAATATATATTTGTTTCTTTAGAAAGCTCTAGGTTCTTTAGAATATCAAATACTACTAAGGAATAACATACAGGTTTACCTATTGTTCAATTTCACATGCAAATTTTACACGCATCTTTACATGCAAATGCTGTCTACAGCAAAACACCTTTGTTATTTTTCATCATTACTTATATAATTATAAAATGTTACCTTAGTAACCAGACAAACTATATTTAACTAGCAGGCAAAATGGAATCACATTGTCATGTACCAATCTTAGAAACACTACTTTATATTATGATGCAGTTTTGAAAGATGCCACCTCACATTTTGCATAAAAAAGCCAAACTTGAACCTATTTAAGGGTGAGTGAGTAGTTAGAGCCTTTCTAATCTGCCATATTTCCCTGGTAGTTTTAGAGTTAAATTTGTAAAACAGTCACCTACATAATAAGGAATTTCAGCAGAATGTAGGTTCTTCTGTCTGGAGAACTCTTTACTTCTAGGGCTTGTGGTGTTGTGTTGGGTTTTGGTTTTGGTTTTTGGATTTTTTTTTTCTTATTTCACCTTTTTTCCAGTGTGCAGATTGTAGTTATGTGCCTGCCTAAAACTCAAGAGGCCTATGCCTTACTTAAGCCTTACTTTCCTTGAACTAGAATTTAATTAAAAGTTCATTTTTGTCTAGGTACTCATAAAACATATGACTATGTTAAGTATTGTTACAGCACACATAAAATTCATTCAGTATCATTTTCCAGGCAAAATTCAGAAGCTGCCATTCATAGTCTCTTAGCAAAGTCTACAGTCAGTGGGCCAGAGGAAGACAGAGCACGCAAGACACTCACACCAGTTGTGTTTAGTAGTTCAGGCAAAGTGTAAGCCCCATTTCCAGAAATCCCAAATGCATTTAGGTGGAAGAAGATGTTCAGGTCAGTCAGCAGTATAAGTTCCCTCTGGCATGACAGCCACATGCTTGTTTTTCAAAAAACCCCATATATATACACAATGTCTCTGCAAGTCAATTAAGCAGACCATCGCTCCTTTGACTGGGGTCCCTTTATTTGGTATAGTTTGCACCCCAGTCAGTTAAATTCCTTAGATTGTGTCTAAACTGTACAGCAAGTCTGGAATGCAGCATACTTTTAACTCTAGTCCTCCAGGCATCCAGAATGGTCACAGTTGGTGGGGCTTCCATGTATGCAGAAACCAGAGTGCATAGAAAGGGGATGACTTGGTGACTTGGGCCTTGTCTTGGTACAGACAAAATGCAAACAGGCTCCAGTCACTTCTCATCTTGGGACATGAGAACTAGAAAGCATTCCTGTTTCCCATAATATAGACAAAGTTGTGGTATAATTATATAAAATATTCCAATGAGTGAGGGAACTGATAATTTGTAAGGATTAACATTTTGCTTTGTCAACTATATCATCTTTTATGCACCCTAAATTAATACAGTGAAAGCCAAAATTACCTAGAACCTTTTCTCACAAACTCAGATGATCAAAATGTTATACAAAATATATGAAAGAGAAATGCAAAAGACCTAAGGAAAAAATAAAAAGGGGAGTGATTTTGTCAATAAATATTTGCAATTGAATGTTAGACACACACCGATCTCTTGGAGTAAAGGAGCTCTGCAGAAGCAACTTCTAAAATGCAAAACGGACACTTTAGAGAAATGAATAAATATATGAAAACAAAATACCTTAAATACAGGCTAGTAGTATTTCGTTTGTTGTGCAAAGGACATCTTTTAGGCTCTATAATTAAGTATATAAACTACTGGGTTTTCTAAAGGAGTGAAATATACACCAAACAAAATCAGCTTTAGCCTGACTTAATAATTGATTATTGGTTTGTCAGCTTCACCAAGTCAGTGGCAAAAGCATTTAGATTTACCAGGATTGGAATTTGGATCTTAGAAGCATAAGGCACTGAACTATCTGGTAATTAGCAAGCATTACAGTTACAGCAGACAGAATTCCAGCTTCTGAATTTGCTCAGGACTATGCTGGCACTGCCATTAGAGTAAGGGAAATGACCCCATGCATTGCTACTGACACAGCATGCTCTCTACAAAGACATGCCATGTCTATGCAGGATAATAAGCAGCGTATCAAAACCAGTGTGGTTTTCCCTGCAACACAGTGAGCTAGTAGAAGCAAAACTGAATTCCTAGTCTCCTGATACCTGTATTCCCTCTGCTAAGTTTTTCTAAGGAATAGAAAGCAGGGAATAGCCCACAATAATGTAAATGGAGCTACTGTCCACATGTGGTAGAGATTAAGTTTAAGAGCAAATATCCAGATTTTAATAAAGTCAAGGCACTACCTTAGCTGATATTCTATTCACTGGCACAAAACACTGATGAGTCAAAGTCTATATGCAATATTTCTCTAGAAGTACATGGAAAAATAATAACAGATTTCTTCAAATTATCAAAGCAATTTAGAAGCAAGAACTGGGATAAAACTTCAAAGTAAGCTGTGGTTGTTCATTGCACATCTACTGTTCTATTTTTAGATAATAAATTTTAATCTGCATGTTAACATTTCAGTGATTTGAATTAAGCTTATTCCTACAGCATTTGAAATAGAAATGATCATCAAACATAATGAGAAATAGACAATAGAGATGATTGCTAATAACATAAGCCTTTCTCTACCAGTATATGCTAATTAAATGGTCCATCTCTCCTGTGACTAGCAGAAATGTGACAAACTTGTAGAACATATAGGTGGTGTAAACTGCATCTTCAGTTATACACTTAGCTGTAAAAAAAAAATAAAAAAATCTGGAGCCTTTGATTTGAAGAAAGATTTTAAAACTGCAGTTGAAAATAATTATTTTAAGTGCAAGACATAAAACAGCACAGTACAATTGAACATACATGAGCTCACTAATTTTTGGCTAATAGACCTAAGCAAAACACACACATGCAGCAAAACATAAGCAAAATCTCAAGCACCCACAATTCACTAACAATATCATAATCAACTTGCCTTTTCGCCCATTAACAGGTGGATTTTGATGTTTTTCCTCACAGTCTTTATAACATTAAAAACAGACAATTATGATTAATATTTGGAACAGATACTATGATGAAAAACGTAACTATGGCACACACAAGTATTTTGCAAACTATGTTACCACAATTCCATGCACTATGCTTGGGTTATCACAAAACACAGACAGTGAACAGCACACAATACAGATACATAACAAAAGCAAAAAAAAAATAAACTGTATTGTTATGAAAAAAGGGAAAGCAAAGACGTTGTAGGACACGTTGGATTCTTAAGTAAAAACTACAAATAAAAAAAAATCAACCCTACTTTCCAGGTCCCAAATCTTGAAATTACTCCAGCATCCATATTTCTGAACAAATATTAACCCTATCACAGCAATTATTCCTTACTTTGTTTTAAGAAGAAAATATTGATCCATATTTTCTCTTCTTATATAACAATAGGAACAGGGTTCAAAGCGGGATTTCAAAGAAACTAATTCAGGCACACTGTAAAGGGAGGATGGCATTTTTGGCATACTTATGTTTAGCTAGTAATTTTTCTTACCAGCTACTAATAAGTATATTTCTCGCTCAGCTTGTCAATTTTTTGAGCCACCTTTCTGGAGCACTTAATTCTCTCCACATGACTTCAGTAACACCTTCAGTGCACTATCCTTCTGTGTGCTTCATCCCATGGGCCTTGAGGATGAGGTACATATTGCACTGCTCACTTTTAGGCAGCTAAGCTCAGCATTGATTAAACCCTAAATATTTATAACCAGAAAAGCTTATCTGTACTGCTCTTCTATATCTACCACTATTATGTGTAATCAGAGACAATTTTTAACAGGGATAACAGAATGTAGCCATTAACAGTGCATGTAAATTTCTGCTTTTATGTTTCTTCCTTTGAGAAAGAAACTTAAGAGCTGAAAATAGATGGTTGAAAAAATCTTTAGATCTCTGAATGTCTTTGAACCTATATGATGTGTGTTTTCTGAAATTAGAAGGTAAAGTTGTATATTCTAATCAGATAGTATTTGAATTGAAAAAAGATTTGCATCTGTTTAGTTTTATCATCACCTATTATTTCTCATAACTCTTTCTTTTTCTGCCAATTGAACTGTCTTTCAAGCAGGATGAGGGACATTATAATACTCAAAATATGTCCATGTAATGCAGTTTCCTAGTATTTTTGTTCAGCATCATCAGTCTGCCTACACAAGGTAGGGAAAAAAAAGTGTCATGATACAATACTTTACTTTCCTGTTTGTAAAAAGCATCAATGTAAAGTAGAGGGTACCACATCTAAAGGGTGTCCACCCAGACCTGCTAAGGCTATAACTTGATCATAGTGAGAGAGTACTTTCATAAAAAAGGATTAAAATAAAAAAATGAAAACGTGACTTTTTTGCAGGTTGAACTATTTTGTGAATTTTGAACTATTATTTTGTGAATTTGAACTATTTTGTGAAGCATTCACAAACTGGTAAATAAATTATGTGATATTTAGTCTTGTTCTCACATAAAATGATATAATTGTTGTCTGGATTTTGACTTCTAATATAGGCTGGCTGGTAAAGCTTCCCTTCATGCTCAGAGAGAGATTTTCTGAAGGAGATAGGCACTTCTGGTCAGACAGACCTGCCTCAACCTCCGGTTCCTGAACTCCAGTAAGCTTGTTTTCTTCATCTCCTGCTGCATTTGTTTAACCAAGGTATGACAAGGGAAAAAAAGCAAGACAAAAACATGCATGCATTGTTACACGCTGTTCAGATAAAAGATAAACAAACAAAAGACATTCACAATAGCATACAAACCATCAGTCTGTAGCATAGACTATTTTTTGAGTTAATCAAAGATTAAATAAATCCTTGTGCTATTTTTCATTAATATCTCTGGTTTACTCCAATGAGATCCTTCTAGCAAGTAATGATGGTCATATGCAGCTCTTAATATCACTTGTTGACTATTTCTTATTAAATTATTGAATCACTGGAAAGCAGACAGTGAGTACCAAGACAGAGAAAGTAGACATATATTAGTAGATAACTGGTTTAAAAGCATCTTCTGCTTGGTTTTACTTTAGTTTTTCTGTATTCTTGTAGACCATATTTAAAATCATGTCTAAATCATAAAGAAGTGGCCATACTCAGTATCTTAATAAGAGCAGAAGAAAACAATGCAAATGCTTTTTCCAGATTGGAAAAAAAAAAATAAATAAACCATACTCAATTTGCTGGATAATATGATTCTTATCTGGATTTCAGAGTAGATAGAATTCAGAAAAACATATACTTTTCTATCACTAACTACAATTGCTTAGAGCAGACATAAATATTAGAGAACACCAAAATAGTTGGAAACAATGGTGACAATATGATTAATGATAAGCAACAGAAATATCTTTATATGTGTCATTAAAAAAGAACCATCACTTTCTTTTTTGACAAAGTTCATCTAATACTAGAGTAACAACAGTAATTATATAGAAGAGTGTTGAGCTGAATAACTGGTGTATCATATGCCTGGTTTATACTTTATATAACTTTAATGTCAGTTATTCATTCACTACTGTTCTGAGGTGATGCAACATACAGTTTTTCAAGGTTCAGATTGTGATTACTTTCTGATTTTTTTTATGCTCCCTTTTCCCAGAATTTTATCCAGTTCTCTCGTTACTTGTATAGATTTATGTGCAACTAAATACGTCATTGAATTATCTGACTTCAGGTTTAGCTAAGTTGTAATATTAATAACCTAATTGTTCTAACAGGTTACAGTTGATAAGGAGAGACAGAATTAGACTATAATCAAAGCTATAATCAAAGCCATGGAAACTAATCTCTACATAGGTTTCTGCTCTATAATTCTGTGATAAAATCATGACATTTAAATTCCAACTGAAATAATGACACTGAAAACTCCAATTATAGTATTTCTCAGGGACATCATCTATACTGTCAAACTTCTTGCATAGAAAAGAATGCACAGAAAGTGTGCCAAAGAATTGAAAAACATGATTCCACTAAAACTGAACTAAAATGATTTTGTCATGTCAGTATCCTGAAACATAAACAATTGCTCTTTTGAACACAGCTGTATGGCTCTACTTATTTTTCTTTATGCTTTTTGTAGTCTCAGACCTAGACTGTAAGATCTTCAACCGGCATAAAGAACAAAGTGTTTAATTCCTCATTTTACCAATCCAAGAAAAAAAAATATGAACCCTTATTTCCCTTGAAAGTTCAGAACCTTTCAAGTAAGCATCCTAAGCCCTCTGTTACGGGTAACCTTTGTTCAAGTTTTTCTATGTAAATTGTACCAATACAACTAAAATATTTCAATATTCTTCAGGGGCTGAGGGACCTGCCACCTCTCAGAAGAGGGAATAAAGCATCCACAAGTAAAACTCCTAGGTATATTTTGTAAATTTGTAGTTGAAATCAAAAACCCAAGGTAGAATCACGCATTATCTCAAGGCAGCCTTGTTACTGATGCTGAGCTATGCTCTTTCCTGTCAGGCACACATAATGCAAGTTACCACATGCCAGCAAGTACACAGGTACCATGGAAATATTCACACAAAAATGGGGTGGGTGAAAAGACATGTACCTTCATTTCTTAACTGCTGTGTTTGACAATTGGTTCTAAAGTCGTGAAGTTCCTAGCCAAGCTGAAGGTTGTCCAAGTTCCTATCCTTTATTATATACATGTAATCAATCACATCTTACAGGAAACCCCCCAGAACGAAAACCCAACTTATATGCCATAATTTTTTTAAACATATGAAAACACAGCTGATAGGGTATGATAGAATTACAACAGGTTCTCTGTAATTGTATTGCAATAGTGTGTCTCTCTTCAAACCCTGATAGGGCACTGGAAAATACACAATAAAATTCCTTCTTATATTGCAAAATTAAGCCTCATTTAACAGACAAATTATGCTCTGAATGAGACATAACCCCTTAAAATAAGCAGCCTGTCTTTCTGCCTGTCAACAATAGCTGTGTTTTCCTAACCATCAGAGTGTCTCAGTACTTTGCACTCTATAGTGTGAGAGTTCCAACAACAATACAATTGAAAGTATAGTATTTTCTTTTTAAAGTTTTAAAATTATATCTGAGAGATATAAATACTGGAGTTATGGCTGATAGCTATCTCTGATTAAACTTAATCAACTACCTCTGTTAATTCCATTCACAGATAATTTTATTCTGGAATTAGATCACCCACCACTGACGCTAAGAGAGGACAGTTAATCAGCATTAATGTCAGCTTTAACAGCATCTGAAACAACTTTCCCAAGACACAAGATTATTATGAGATCACGTATTTAAAGCCTGGACCATAGAACATAAACAGAAGGGCAGATCCCCATTGAGCTCTACTACTTGCAAAATTTCTGACCACTTCATTTTTATCCTTAAAGTTTTCATTAAATTTCTTTGGCTTGACATAATTTTCTAGCTTCTGTGGTTGGGTAGATGATTGGGGTTTGGTTTCAGGTTTTGTTTTGTTTTGTCTTTTTGTATGGATGAAGAAAGAAGGTCCATGTTTACTTTTAAGAGGAAAAGGAGAAAATCTGTATCAGGAAAAATTCTCTGCTTGATTAGCAATTAACAACAAACCTAAAAGGCTAATACTGAATACATTCAAGAGTATTTTACAGTGTTCCATTTTAATTAGCAGCAAGCGGTCAGTGTGTGTATCCTTCCACCAAAGCAAGAAAGAAGAAAGGAATATATCCGCATATAAATGAAAAACCTTGTTAGCCCATAAGAACTATATATATTCCAGTATTCACTTATCATCTATAGCACTGATAAAACAGAACTCTTAAGAGTACATAACCATTTCATGGCTAAACCCAAGTTGTTTTTCTACAAATGTTCATTAGAAACAAGGTATCTCTATCTCTAGCATAATTTAAAAATATACAAGCAAAATCTCGGCTCCTTTTATCTTTTAATTCTGACCCTAATCTGGAAAGCAGTTACTCAGAGCTTTTTTTCTCCTGTAGATTCCTCCCCTTCCAGTTCTGGTCATATCGCCTTAAGGACACCGTATTCCATGTTACACCAAGAACTGTACTATAACAAAAAAATCTTCATGACTGCAAATTATTCCATTATTTTTACTTGCATTTCTATTACAGTCTAAGAAATGGTATGCAGTTTCAAAGTACAGATTATTCAAATGAACACAGACTAAATGAGAGTACTGCAGGAGTGGCAAACATAGAACTTTTTGTCTTGCACAAAACCAACACTACTACCGATTCCTTTTAGTGTGTAATGCATTTTCTACTAACACTTTTCTTCAGTATGATTCTAACTTAATCTGGTCAACAATAAAATCATTAATTTCAAAATAAACATACATGTCGATAATGATACACAAAACACGTATACATGTGCACGTGTCCGTACAATATAAAATCCCCTCTCATTTCAGTCAAGTATGTGCTTCTGTAAATACAGAAAAGACTACTCTGACAGTGACATCTTCTAGTATGGACATATATCCTTCCCAACAACAGACAACTGTTCTAGTTATCACCAAACAACAATTGTTTTAATTATCATCAGGGCATAACTCATAAAATCTATTCAAATGTCCATAAAGTTTTCAGGCTTATTTGCTGCTTTATTTGTAAATGAATAACATAAGCACCTTTAATACAGTACATGATTTTGATTCTGGTACTTCAACTGCTTAAAAATATATTTTTGTAAAATTCAATTATCTACAGTAAAAACCTGCTATTAGTCATAATTATGTTCTGTCACTGACAGAAGTTAGGTAATCTGCTATTCTTTTAAAATGCTATTCCTTCTAAAGAAAATTATTATCCCCCTTAAAGAGAAGGATTAGAAAATCCTAACGAGGTATGGAAAGAGCCTTAAACCAGAATCATATTGTTAGTAGACTATGATCTTTTAATTTACGACAGAAAATTATATAGGAAACTGTATGAAAGCAATATCTAAGGATTATAGTTTTTATCTACAGTGTTTACCACCTTTATATGTGTAAAATTCAACATGAAATGGTCTTGTTACTGTATCTTGAGTCACTGATGATGCTTCGATTGTGTAGTAAAAATCAGTATCTGTGGATTTGGAAACTTTTTATAACCCAGATCTTCCAAAACTACTTTAGACACAGGTACAGGAAAATATTACTCAGACTTCAAGTAAAAGAAAATAGAGATCCTCAAGTCCCAGCAGTACTTACCAGAGCAAACAATTCTAGCACTCCTATAAAAAATAATTATTTTATTGTATTTATTATATTTCTCTCCATAGAACCTATGATATAAATAAGACTGCTACCTTCTGTAATCAAACACAGTAAAAATATGCAGTACTTCACAATTGCTGCCCTAAAGAGTTCACAGTCTAAATAGAAATGCTAAGCAAAGAGCAGGGAAGAGTGCAAAAACATGAAAGCATATACAGAAAGGATAACAAACATCATGTGACTAGATATGATTATTTCCTAGCATATCTAGACTGTATCTCATATAAGCATTTCACAACACATAAGACCACAAAGAAATTAACATACTAGGATGATAATCTGTGAAAGACATTTCTTTTCATGAAGTTTTGCTTCCAGAATAGAAATAAACACTTTAAACATGTAAATACTAAACTAAAAAGTCTGATGAGAGAGACAGATAAAGTAATACTACAGACAGACCCTCACTGGTATAACCAAGGACTGCAATTGATATCTTGAGACTTGCTATTAGGCAAATAAAATAGTTTTAATGGTATAAAATAAGGGGATTTAATTTTTAGCAGAAGTATTATAAATTTTTGAAAGTATGTCGATTCAATTTATTCTTGCTCCTATATTATTTGAAAAATTACCTAGTAATTCAGCAATTGTATAACATTGCAACATATTCGCAACAAAGAAACAGTGATCTGATTAAATTCATGGATAACATTAAACATATCAAATATTCACAAAAGCTTAAATTACAGTATGTGCCTAAAGTGCTAATCCTCAAAAGGTACGTACATATGTAGGTTAACTGAAATACTCTCATTTGCTGCAGTGTAAATCCTTGGAATTTAAAAAAGGGCATATATCTAAGTACTTTTCCAATGATGATCGTATTTAGATAGTGCTATTTACACTGTCTCTTTTTTTTTTTTCCCATGTAGAATCCTGAACAGTTTATAAGCCACAGCTCTGAATATATATATATATATATATATATATAAACAACCAAAAAAAAACCCCTAATTAATTATGATAATAATTCCAACTATGCCTGTGCACTCCAGTAACATCAATTGCAGTTAGGTTTATTTTTCCCTATATAGCCCTCAAAAAGGCTTTCAGGTAAAAAACAAACCCTCCTTTATGTACAGACCTTCATAAGATTCTATTTCCTTGTCTCCATTGTCTAGGGAAAGTAACAAAAACAGAACAACAAACAAAAGAAAAAAAGGGAACCAAAGTACAGGGGTTAAAAACAACAGAAGTTTTATAAAAGATACAATATACATGTTAAGGATTAAAAAAAAAGTGTGTATAGGGCCATTTAGACTGATTTTGCACAGCACATGAAGTTATCAGAAGTGGAATGGTGAAAATGTATATGCTATCAAAAATATATTTGTATACCTCTGTTTCTAGACATTTTAGAAAATGTCTCCATTGACTAGTGCTTTTATAAGACATTAAAGATAAGTACAATTATAGTACCACTAAAACACGAATCATGAAATATCTTGCTGACCTATTTTAAATATTATTATGTCTCTTCTTGTACTTCCTGTTTCAAGATGCAGAGGTTTTATAGCAGCAATTGGTAACATACTGCATGTGAACCCGCAAGTGATCAGCTATCTCCTAACTCCCAAACCAGCCAGTTTTAATCACTAAACAACATGTAAAAGATCATTTCCTGTCCCTGTTTAAATCAGTGACAAAACACCTACCGAGTTCAAAAGGAACAGGACAATGCTAATAGTTAGTCCATCTTGGTTCGTGCATGTTACACTACTAATTATTATTGTACTGTTAATGTTTCATTTCAGCCAAGACCACTGTAGATATTCAAACATGATAGAAGAAAATAGAGTACAAAATACTAAATACTACAAATCCCAGTTCAGTACTCAAAACCTCAAGAGATTTCAGCTGTAATGCACTCAAAAAAAAAACAACAAACCCCAATCAAAAAAAAAAAAAAAAAAAAAATAAAAAATAAAAAAAACCAAAAAAAAAAAAAAAAAAAAAAAAAAAAAAGAAATGTAATCAACTTTCATGAACAGTTTTGCAATGTCATTAAGGACAAAAATATACACTTACTTCTCTCCAACGTCCCCTTTGGTGGGAGCTGTGGTAATTGCCTGCCCCTTCGCCCTACTACTGGAGTACTTGATGGGCTTGTCTGAACAGACCCAGTTCGAGGATGTGACCTATGAGACACATTACAAAACAAACCATAGCCATTAAAAGACAAATTCATCCTTAAATACCATCAAGAACTGATAGCATAAGTATGCTTTAGATCACGTTGGACCCTTGAAGTCCCATAGTGAAATTAGTATCTCTTTTCAGAAAAAGACCTGATTAAAAAGAGCAATCTCTCCATGAAAAAGAACAGAAGAAAGCCAGACTAAGGCTGAACATTCATAAGATGTTTGTCTGCACAGTCAAGCCAGAAAATACATTGTGTGTATATTCATGTGCACATGGATCTAATATCCACATACACATAAAATTATCCAGAAGTTAAATTCAACTATATTTACTCAGCTTTTATTTAGTTAAATTACCATTGAATGGGATGAGATTACAAGGATTTGTCTAAATAAAGTAATAAATTGAGAAAATATACTCACAGTTGACTCTAATTCTCACTGGGGATTTGATGTTACTAACTCTGACTTTCAGAAAATAAAAGAATGTATTCTGCAGTACTAAAATAAGGGGAGGCTTTACTGAACATCAACTAAACCAAAATGTACTAATCTTTTTACTATATAATGTTTACTTAAGCTAAGAGTAAAGCATAGAAATCTTCAAAATGTCAATCAGTAAAGTATAGCACTCAGACAGGAGCAATACAGACTATGGCACAGTAAAATGTAATCAGAAAAAAATGGTGGTTAAAATGGTAGTTGATAAACAAAGTTAGTACAGTCCATTTAAAGAAACGTAAAAAAAAAAAGTTTAATTTGATGTTATTGTGATGGTGTTCCATAAGCAATGTCTGATGAACACAAAAAATTTCTCATTCTGTAAGAGAACTGTATGATAGTTATGAGGTGCTTTATGTGGGAAACCATCCAGGATTCCTGACAAATGAGAAATCACAAACAAATGTAGTTAAATACTGTTAGCAAACAATTCACAATGGCAGCCACACCATTATATCCAGAGAAGAATATAAATAGTGTGTTGGCACTGAAATAGTATCTATTGCTACTAGTGATCAGCTAAGAATGAGGTGATACCAATTAACTCCTGGGAAAATAAAATGGTGAGCTGGTGGGGCAAAAGGGGATTAGTCTGATTGATTTGTCTGTTTCACCTCGGTAAGGCAGGTGAAGGAGGGGCAGATCTTCCAGTCATTAATGAAGGCATCGACCTCATGAGGTTTGAGTCAGGACGCTCTGTGGATCGGGAGCGGGAGTTGGTCCGCTCTAGCATAGGACGTTGCTCTGTTGATCTGGATCTTTGATATGGCTGTCTATCTGCTGCTTCACAATTCCTGTAATGTTAGTCAAAAAGCAGCTCAGTTGACCTTTGGCTTTTCTATTAATTATAAAATATGCTGCACAATACTGGTTTGAAGCAAATACTTTTGTCATGTACATTTTTATTGGGTAAAATTTCTGAGTTCGCTTCTTGATAACATACAGTTTTTTATGCATGTATGATTTAGCTTGCTCTGTACTCTTGATAAATGGGCTGAAATGTTTCCAATGCCTCAGTAATGACTATCCATGCAATAGTCTGTATCCCAAGAACTTCTGGGTAAAAATATTGTTATTTTAGAATCACAGCATGGTTGAAGTTGGAAAGGACCATAAGATCATCTAGTTCCAACCCCCCTGCCATGGGCAGGGACACCACATGCTTTTTCTTATTAATACATCAACACTGGAGGAAAATAACAGCTGACAATATTGAGTCTCACTAAAGCTAAGGACTCATTTAATTGTGCACTTTAATTGAGCATTTTTACTCAAATTACTAGATTTTTACAGCCTGCATTATCTTTAGAGGTAGTACTCCTGTTTATACGACAGTCCACATTCCAAATGTTATAATTACCATGTAGCACTGTTAACTATTATCAGACTTAGGATGTCTGTAAAATATAGGCTAGAGCATACTGATGGATTCATAGGCATGTTTGGACTGTAGTCAGATGAAAATGTACAGCATCATCAGTACTTGCAGAGGTTCCACCAACTAGACAAAGTTTGGTTTGTAATAAAAAAAAAAAATAAATTCTTCTAAAGAAATTTGCCATTAAAAATTACCATTAGAGATGCAACAGGGAAAAACTAGACTGAGTAGAAGAGAATTGCTTGACCAAGCAGTCAGGTCTTTTACTATCTGAGGCAATTAATCATGCCATTACTTTCAGAAATCAACCAAGCCCCAGTTTTTTCACAATGCATTTGGGCTGTTTGCAAGGAGTAAGATTTGCTGGCAATATCTTAGAATACATAAAATCAAGGTAATTGTAAAAGTAAAATCCACACCCTGATGGAGCTACTTATTAAATTCATATTCCTCCCACCTCTCCTTGAGTAACTGAACAGCTATAGAATACAAATGGGGAACATGTACCCTTCAGGACTTTTCCTTGAGTGAAGTCATGCATTTTACAATGAAGCCAGTTAATACAAAGAGTGACTGGATGGTGATTAAGTGTAACAAGAAGCCAAATATTAATTAGCATCAAAAAAGAGATATACCACAGTCTCACTATGAAGAGTCTTATTTTATTAATAGCATTTTATTTCAAAAAAAAGTATTGTGACTGAGTATAGTTGTCTCCAGGGTGGCTAACTTTGCTGAATAGGTTGATAAAGATTCATTAAAATGAATGTTTCTTCAGGCCTTCCATCAGGTCTTAATTGGACTCCTAGAGCATATGAGGGAATTACCACAGACAGGTTCAGAGTAATACCATTCACCATGAACCTACATCTATAAGCTCCTAACAGTCAAACACATCACAGTGAGACACATAATGGCACTTATAAGCTGAGGCACTAAAGATTGGAGGAAAAGGACAATGAGCCTGGCACAAAACCACAACAGAATTACCTCACTTCTTCTATCAGATCTGTTTCTGAATGGGAAGCTTCATCAGCAAAAACATCCACTGTCTCGCTTCTTTTACATTGTGGACAGACAAAAAAAACCAAAACCTTAGCTTTGATACGAATGTTGCTTAATTTAGGTAACTGTTCAAGAGAGGTTTCAGCACTATAGAATGTGAGAAAGGTGTCAGCCATCTGCATGGTGGCTAAAAAATCACCACAGTAATAAATTCTTAGACTATGGGAATAAATTCCAAGACAAAAAATCCTAAATTCAATAAAATTACAAATTGAACACAACTGAGGTCCAGACAAACCACCCCTACCCTGTTTACAAACATATTTAAGAAAATTATTGAGCCCACAAAGACCTTCCTTGGGTCTGTCACACACAAAAAGCTAGAACAACCTTTTTACTGCCAATGAGTATGGGACTGCTGGAGCACACAGCAGCAAGGACTGGGCAATATGGTGAGATATGTAATTCCATTTTATATTTTTATCTCCAACGAGTAGGACATAGAAAGGATCAGGTGTGTAGCAACATACAGTTCTTACAATCACTTCATAAGAAGTTAAGCCTCTTTCACTTGTTAATCCTAAGGCCGCATTCACTTTAGTCGTAGTATCAAATATATTTCTTAGGGTGTTAGGGATCTGACCCATTGCCTGTATTAAAAGGCAGAGAGACTACTTTTCTGCCACTAGGATCAATACTAATGGCTTGGTGGGCAGGTTTTGGTTTCTGCCACTATATCTAACCAGTATATTAACAGATAAAGGCCTCAGAAATTTTATATTCAACATGTAATATAAATCATTTGCCACAATCTGCAGCTGGCATTTACTTCAAGTGGAAAAACAAGGAGTTCCCAGTAGTGAAGGAGAACATGGGTTTTGGAAGTGAACCCTTTGCTTTTAATGAAGCTTTGGCATCATTGTTGTTTTGTAGACTGGAGGATTTGAAGAGTAAGTTGAATCCTGAGGTGAAACTGAGTTGTTACCCTGGGTTACAGGCTACATGATGCAAACTTTCCCGTACCCAGAGCAGCAAATGGAGAGCTATATCAGCATAGTGACAATCTTCCACTTGAAAACTTCACTGTTTTGTTCTTGACCATACACATGGAAAATACAAAAATACAATTCACAGACAGCTTTATTGTCTGCTCTTTGTCCTCACTTTTTTTTTTTTTTTAATTTTTAACAGTAAACACATGTGTTATATGATCCAGGTCTTCAGAAATCAACTGTCTCTTTTATAGAGAAAATAACACTCCAATAACCTGCTTGGGCAGGGAAGCTCTTAATCTATCACAGTATGCAATTATTTGTTAGTACCATAATCCAGACATGAAGGGGCAGTTTCAAAAGACCTTAGTGAATTTAAAAACAGGGGTTCACAACTTTTTATATTACATCCTTAAGGGCTTATGCTCCTCACTTTTCTCACTGTAATTCACATGTTCTACTGATTTTTAACTGGAAGTAGTCTAAGTTAAATTACTGAATATCACACAATATTTTAAAGCTTTTTATCTTTGATAAAAGAAATTAATTATAAAAATACAGTTAGTGAAATGTCAAATAGTGACCTCACTCATTTAGTATTGCCTACAGTAGCATCCTTCTACCTTTGGTATGGGAAACATGCATGGAAGGTGGCCTATTCCCCTGTCAAAGTCTACAAGACATGAGCATAATTCTCCCCTACACTGAGGAAAGAGTACAGCATTGTTTGCTTCTTAAACAAGCATACCTATCACACTGAAACAGTCTGAAATATCTTTAAGCCACCATGCACAAAGCTCTGTGAGTATTCACAATCTAATCTTATATACCAAAACCATTAAAAATTAGAATTAGATTCCAATAGTATTTAGGTAGCAATGTAAATTCTAGTAACCACAATATCTAACCAAAGGTGCTACAATATTTTGTTTTAACTACTGATTTATCTGCATTGTTCCATATCCATATTCTGGAAATTTCAAAAGCTAACTCTTTTTCCAGTGCAGAAAATAACTATTTCTAATTTTTAATTTTTCAGATTTCTTACTTTTCTTAATAAAAAGAAGAATTTCCAACAAAGTAATACATTAAATTATCTAAACTTATGCATAGAGAAAGCCCTTGAAAATATGAACATTTTTCAAGAGTAAGAAATCATAACAGCTTACAACACAAATAAAGTTATTTTTTCCCAATATAACTGAAACAAGTTTATTTGAAAGCCCAAGTTAAATTATTTTACTGTGTGCAAGCCTAAAAAAAACAAGGTATGAGATCAGTCCAATTACAATTTACTACTAGGTTGTTCTTGTAGCAAAAAACTGAAGAAATAAAAATAGAATTGCTCTAGGATTATAGTCCGCTACAATTCAACTCCTAGTACATCTTTTTTCATCTAGAAACACTGAGCACAAAACAAGTAAAATACAGCTATTCATTTTCTAATTACCATGATTTCAAACTCCAGCTAATATACAGTGATAATACCTGTCAGTGTCTGTGGATGGCTGCTGGATTTCAATCCTTGGACATGTTATTCTTCTACTAGCTATAGGAACTTTGCTGTTCAGTCACAGACACAAGATCCTCTGTTAGCATAACATAGATAAGCATGTCTACAAACAACTGAGATTTCTAGTATAAAGAGAACTTAAATTTGAGTCACAAATATTGCAATGGAAAATGGGAAGGGGCAATATACTGCAAAATATCTAGATAAACTGGTGACTCAATATGTCATCAAATCACTCATCTATACTTACTAAAAAACTTAATATAAAATGATGCACTGCTATACTTGTTAAAATGAAGGAACTTAATGCTTTTAGTCACTCTTGCAAAATAAATCAAAACAGGAAGCAAAGTTATATATCTATACACATACTTGCACACACTCATACTATCTATTTACATGTACAGTGGTGTACATGATAACTATAGGTACATCTACATGACAGTCACAGGCATGACTAAACTGTAACATGTCAGTATCTGAACTACTTTTCTGTTTTCTGACTCAGCTAAACAGCCAAAAGCAGAGAAGACATCTGCAATCTCAGGCATACTATGCTCCACAAACAACTGCCTAGCAGCAGAAACTCAGTTGCTTACTGCTTGCTTAGGTATCTATACATGGGTTTACAGTCACTTTGGTGACTGTTGTAGACATATATTACCATGCTAACACAAGATTACATAGTAAAATTATAAAAATTTTTAAAGAAAGCACATATAACTATACCTATAGAGATACACCCTCCAAAATATTTCATCATTGATAGATTTACCAAGGAATAGCAAAGCCCTGCTTTAAGTCAGGAGTTACACCTGACAGTTTTTCCAAGGTTTTTTCCAACCCAAATTAGGTAATAATTCCATGGCTGCAGTCAGCGTTTTATAGTAGCTATTACAATAAAATATCCATAAAACTGAGTAGTGTCAATCCTGGAGCAATGAAGACTGGAACTACATGATGAAATATTTCATATCTTTTTACCTGTAAAATCAGACACAATTAATTTTGTGTATTTTTGAGGAATAGGAAGCAACTTTACATTTGAAGGGAAAATGGCATTATTATGTAAGCCACTTCTTCTTCATAGAAGATCAATTTCAAACAAAAATGAAGTGGTGAATGGTTTTGAGAAAGAGGCTTCTTAACTTCCAGTTAACATGATTTGTAGCTGCATTCAAATGAAAGTACAAATAACAAATTAGATAATAATAATATTATTAATTATTAATAATAACTTTTAAAATTACTTATAATAATTACTATTATTAATAACTATTATTGGTTATTATTATCTCATTTGTTGTGTTTGCTTTCATTTGAATTATTATTATTGTTTAATTTAAACAGTTAAATTTAAGAAGTTTAAAAATCAATTTCCAGCATTTCATTCATAGGTGATTTCTCAAAAAAATGATCCTTGCAAGTTATTATTTCCTTATACAAAAGTGAGCCAGTGAATTCAAGCAATAAAAATGTTGCCTTATGTCTTATTAATTTATTTAGTTTAGACTAACTATCATATTAACGTTTATCCATATTTTTATTCTGGGTCTACAGTATGAAATACTTGGAGGTATTCAACACTAATTGAAAAGTCTGAGAGACACAGACAGATTTTTGCTATAATGTAATATGCTGTTTGTTTTAACATTATTTTTTCTGGTACTTGTGACATACATTTTCATTTATATAGCCAGTTGCCTTTTATAGAACCTTGTATTTTGACAACAACTTCCAGCTTTCAGCATCTTTAACATAGATATCCAACTGACACATATTAAAGAATCACACTACAGGAACACTTATCTCTGTCTTCATGAGATGACTCACAGAAGATTATTATAAAACTGATCAGTATTCAAAAGCTGGGAACTCAAAATTCTCAAAGAGAGATGAAAATCCCTTCCCACTCATCCACCCCAGCTCGATTTTATAACTCAATATAATTCTGCAATTTTCTCCAAGATAATAATCTAAATTTCAATAAAAATATTAGAAATATTCCAAAGTAGAAGTGTTTCAGCTGTACATTATAACATCATTACACATTTTTTCTTATTTCAGAACACAGTATTTCACCCACTCAGCTTGAATGTTGCATCACAATGTATGAGCGACGACAGGAACATTTCAAGAGTTTTAATGAACATGTATTTCATCACAGAAGAGTAAGTGGTATGTAAGCAATGCATAGAGAGGCTTGAGAGTGAAGCAATGAGAAAAGCTCATCCTTAGGGCTGGAATGTTTAGCAGACCACGTAGACCCCATGGTCACTGTATTTAATTGGCCTCCTTTTTTCCAAAAATATCTTGAAAGGCCAATAATATGGCAGACATTTCATTAGTAAATTGTCACAAATAGGGTTTAATAGTGCAAATATGTGTTTATCTCTCTTCTGGACTTTTGGCAACAGACCTGTAATTCTGACCTCACTGAAGTCAACTTGACTTCTGTCACCTGATGAGGCCAGGATTTCAGTCAGATCATTCCAAGACAGTTATGCAATACTTCATTGTTTTTTAAGTTCTTCAATTACAAATGAGCAAAATAGCACTCTGTTAAAGGTATCCTGTAAATCCATTGATCTTAAGAGAATGTGATCTATTTAAGTACTCTTCTTTCTATTCAAGTATGTAATATGCCGTAAAGTCATACTGGCTCACAACAAATGTTCACATCTTTTCACTTCTTTTTCCATAGCTTTGGGGAGCTATATTTAAATGGGGATAGAGAATAGTAACAAAAAAAGTTTCTTTTTCAGGTTAAAAATCTTTTTATTCCTCTGATATTTACCTATATTAGCATCTATACAGTACTAAATCTAAGACAAGTGAAGTAAATCAGAACTATTTAGTGTGACTATCAAAGCCAATACAAAAGCTTTGCTTACACTAAACACTTTCCAGCCTTCTTCAAATGCTATCCATTTTCAGTATGTTTGTGCACTTTCTCAGGAAGAACTAATACGAACGGCTCTTGTCATAAGCATAAATTCAGTGTATACTTCAAAACCCTAAAATTGAAGAGGCAGCAAACAGAGGCACACTGGTTCAAAGAACTAGGGAAGAAATACGGTCTGAGAAAGCCTGTATGGCTGCAATATTGAGCCAAAAGACCCTTACAAGCCTCTCCTCTATAAAGATGAGAGAAAACTGCATCAAAATATTAAAAATTAATTCTGGGGTTTTACCATGGTTTTTTTTTTAGTTTCAGGATGACAGTCACTTATGTTCTCCTTCAGTCTCTGAGTTCCTTAAACAGAATTCCTGGTTTAGTCAATATATACAGAATATGAGTCATAATTCTATTTAAATACTCTTAGGAATGTGATTAATCTTTTTCAATATAAATCTTCTGTTTTCAATATATGGTATCATTTTATATGGTTTGTTATATTCAACTGAGTATAGTCTATAGCCTTCAGTGAATTGTTTTAGGTACATAACTACTTCTCCAGAGAGATATATTGACTTTTACCAACACAAAAGAATAAATAGGAACACAAAATTCAAAGTGTGGTCAGTAATTAATTTAGTAAAAAGTATTAATTCAATACTTAAGCAAAATTTACATGTTGCACTTTGTGCACAATTACAACATTTGAGACACCAAAGCATAGTGTTACTTTGTACAATTTCACAACATTGAAATACAGTGTTGTAACTTCTCAAGGAAAAGTTCCCCATAACTCTGTGGGAGCTTCATTTAAGAACTCCAGGATTTAACAGCCTTTTGGAATCACACCATATGTTTGTTTGTTTTAGCCAAAATATTCTACAGGCATAGTCCAGCTTCTACTTACAAGATGGGGAAAGGCAGAAAGAAGAAAGCTGTGTGCACATTCACAAAGAAAGTAAGTAAAGAAGAAAAATGTTGCAAGAGCAAAAAGAAAATGATGGGAAAGCAGTAAAGTCAAAGATCTAAGAGCAAGTTCTAAATCCGTGTGCTCCCTTGATCAGGAGCCAGCTGCAGCTGGGAAGAACTGAAGATAGTAAAGCACATAGCATTTTGCATCAATCACACAGGAAGATAGGTTAGACAGTTAGAACTGGGATTACTTCTGAAAGTGAAAAGTATTAGGTCTCAAAGCCACATTCCCAACACTGTGAATGTAGGCAGGTATTATCAATCAAAAAGCCCTTTTTCATTAAAGCAGCCCTGAACAGTGAGAACATGTTTCAAAAATAGTTCAAGCATAATTAATGTTCTTTTTCTATTTGTAACTGAATAAAACAGCTTAATCTTTAAAAAAGACTAGCACATAAATGTGCCTTAGTCCTGAGACAAGAAAGAAAAATATCAAGAAAAATATACTTATTAGAAATAACTTTGGTACAATTATAAATGAACTCACATTATAAAGATTAGAAATATATTTTAGCTATATCTGTAAACTACACTCTTTACTTACCCATATTTTTCAGCTGACCCATTGACTACATGATCTGCCCAAGAACTTGCACCATTGTACCACCTTTACAATGCAGTTAAAATAAAGAAATGTTATAAAGTAACATATGTATTGTTAATAACACTCTAATTCATGACACAACCCCTTCTCAATAAAATGTGAAGCTTTCAAAATGTTTCCAAATCAACAGGTACATTTCCTATTTTTAATCTGTATCTTTTTTTAATTAAAAAGCAGGAATTCTTGATGTATTTCACCCTTATTCTTTTCAGTACTTTAGTTATGAATTTTAGCTCTGTAAAGACTAACTGATCCCTTATCTTTTCTCACACAAAAGTCTTCATGTTTTCAATGTCTACTGGGTTTGTGGAATAATGAAAAAGCAATTGTGGAGACATAACATTAACAAAATAAACATTCTATGCAACAATAGTTTAAAATACATATTTTAACTTCAAGTACATATTTTTTTCAGATTTTGTATTTTTTTATAGTTGATAGGGTGGTTGGGTTTTAAAGAAATTTAAGAAGGAGAAGAAAACTCACCTCACTCAGATAAGACAATGAAAACTAAATTTTATACCTGCATCACTCTTCCAGGTATTGAACATGGGCTGTCTAAACATTTTCAACATCAATTCAGCTGATCAGATGATGACAACATAAAAGACATGTACAATATCTTAAGTAGAATCATTCAGAAAAGAAAAAAATGGGACCAAAAAAGCTGGTTCCATTTCACAAAACAAGGGATAAACTGTTTACGTGCCATTACTCCAGTATATTAAGACTATATATAAATCATCAAACATTTAGTTAAAGATTTTCAACTGGATACATATTTTCAGGATCTTGCTTGGGTAAAGTCTTGGAACTGCAATAGTGCCACTATTCAGGATTTCCACATGACAATGAGGGAGAAGCAAGGCAGTGATTTTCAGAAAAGATCAAGAGACTACCATTTTATCAGCTCGGATATAAATTTCCCTTTGTCTGAATGGAAGTACTACCCAAAGTCTTCAGGATGAATATTTTAATGGCTTGAATAGGCTTATCCAAAGGTTTTCATGAGTCTGTTCCTGGGAATCACAGCAGTATTTTTTGCATGACTCCATTTTCTTCCAAACTCCTCAGATTTCAGAATCTGACATTTTGCAATGTGTTATGAAACTAAATAACCCCACACCTCCTGGTCATCATGTTGAGGGAAGACAGTATGGAGTGCTGCTCTTGTTTCTCCTATATCAAATTGAATAGGATGGGAATGGCTTTTTTTTTTTTTTTTCCCCATGGCTTGTAGCCCGATCACTTACAGGATGAAAGTTGCTTTACTAGCTGGAGAATGACAGGTATATGTTTACACACTCTCTGATCATCAGTATCCTTAAAACTGAAGCCAGGCTCTCTAGTTAGCCAAGCATTTAAGTGAGATTCTTTGGTGAAAGTACTTTATTATAGACACCATAATACATAAGCATGGTTTTAAAAATGCAGTGCACTTTAGTTTTTGTGAAATATGATTGTATTTAGATTTCTTGCTCCTAGTTAAAAAATAATCGCTGTCTTATATGCTCCCATACTGGAGCAAAAGTCAGACAATGACTTAAAAATGGACAGAGAAATATAAAAGATCTAATTGTACAATGAGAGAGGAACATCAACTTGCTTTTTTTTTTTTCAGATTTCCTTGTTTTTGGACTTTGGCTATCTTTTTGAAGATGCAATGCTGTGCTGTTATCAAATAACTATTTCCTGAGACACTCCAAAAGTTTTCAGATTACATGTCAGAATTTAATTCTATTGTGTTCATTGTGATTCACTATATGCATATCCAAATTTAGGAAGAACAATAGTACTTTTAATCCTAGAACAGCATCACCGAAAATCAATTTGATGGCATTCAGTTAGTCCTCTTTTAAGTCAATAGGAGCAGTAATACATCAAAAGCTGAGGATCTTCTGAAGTGACTCAGGTTATTAAAAGAATGAAATAGAGAATTCTAAATTGTCCTGTAATCACCCTTAGTGACTGGAAAGTTAGCCATTAGAAGTATACTGCAGTTAAGTAGGAAAAAACCTTCAGTTGTACCTAGCTCCTCTGTACTGTTCAGTTTTCCTCCCACATCTTATGAATGAAAAAAATCCAAAGTCAAGGTAATCCAGGGCTACAAGAAAATGAAGCACTTAAAACCATGAAGATTAGTTGCTCTTCATATAGAGAAATACTGCATAAAGTGCACTGTAAATTTAAATATCATTAGTCTATTCCAATTAAAAATTTTAGACCACACTTCAGAAAAAATGTATTACTTAACTTTATCTATTTTTACTATATAAATTAAAATACCTTTCAGGAGTATAGGTTGTGTCGTCATAATATGAATTAGGCACTCTTCTCTCCTGCCTAGTCCTCCTGAATACAGAATAAACAGCACAGATATTTCAGACGTTTTAAAGTGTGCTTTTCCCATGATGTTTTCCCTCACTCTGTTATTAATCTAGTGATGAATTTAGAGCACATTCATCTACAGTTCAGCAGTATATTCTGAACATATATTTATATATATATATATGTCATTTTAAACTTCTGCTTTCAAATTATATTCAGAAATAATTAATGTACCAAGAACACCTGATCAAATCCACACATATTTCATAGAAGTGAAAAGTTACATCAATAGGAAAACAGTATTTGAGCAACTGAGAAATTCCAAAAGTAGGATATGTTAGAAAAATTCTAACTGGCAAAACAAAAATCAGAAAACAAAATGAAAGCAAAATTCTGTTTTGTTAAGTAAAGCAACAAAATTTCTGCCTGAAATAAACCTCACATTCAGCCAAAATTTGCACAGTCCACTTTTTATTGACTTCCAAACACTAACTTCAATGGGTAAGAAAAAAAAAACAAACACACAATGTGGTGTTGTCAGTGACTAAGCTGAGCTCCGAGACAGAAAAATAAGTTGTGAAAAAAATTCATACAGTGAGGGTTTCATCAGATTTTTATTTGGGAGGAACTCCTAAATATTTTAATTTTTAAAACAATTGGGACAAAAAACCTTGAGAACATTACTTTGCCAGAGTCCATGTGCATGTCAGCCAATCTAAAATGGGTGACTGTCAAATTATTAACTAGCCTGTGTAACTCTATAGGATTATGAATTGGTGGATATATGTCCGGCTGTACATGTCTGGCCATGACGTTTTAGATATTTTCAATCTGAGAAGCTGCAGCAGTGTGAAGTGATATCAGGTAATGCACCTACCATGCTAACTATCACATTAAGGTGTCAAAGAAAATTGTAATGGGGTACTGAGCAGTAAGGTGCTCTTGATAAAGCCCCAGGTCCAAAGGACACTAAGGTCCCTGAAGCTGCACATGTGCCTATCATCATTCTAAGGCATACAATTTCAGTGCCACCTCCATTTATTTAGGTAGGAAAACAGTTGGACTTCTTCAAGAGGGGGTGCATTATCACAAAGACAAAATTTATGAGTGCAATAGCCTAAGAATAAACTCAGAAATTAAGGTTTTGATAACATAAATGTGACCTAGAACTAATGAATTAAAGATTACCAAAACTGATAAACAGAAACTGAAACAAACTTCAACAAAGATGAAAGAGAACCAAGGAGTCACACTACTGTTCCCCAAGCAGGGGGGAAAAAAAGAAAAAATCTTCAGACCACAAGAGTTAAGGGACTGGTTGTGAATGACTGCAGGAAAAGTGACAAAAAGAATAACAAAGGTGGCAAGTAATTTTGCCTGGTGTGTCTATATGACATATGTGCCAGCAGTACACTCACACTTGTGGATTCATGGTGACATAAGATACATAACTCTTTGTCCCAGATGACAGATTTTTCCCTGAATACTGGACTGTGCGGAACAATGTTTGCCATTTTGATGAACAGCGAAAACAGGAAAGATATTTCCAGTGCTTCATAAAGTGAAAGACAGAAAGAGAGGTGGTTGGTTGACATCAACATGACATTGATTAAGCAAATGGAACTACAAAGACAGGACTAACACCTTGACCAACAAAAATAATGTAATTTAAAGTAAGCATTAAACTGGGAAAAAGTGTGACAATAAATAAGGAAATACTGTTTAAAAAGTAATTTTTCATATACTTCCAATACATAAAGTAAGGAAAAGGAAATTACTTAGTATTTTTCAATGGATAAGGAGGAACTGAATAAGGATTATGCTTTAAACGGTCCTTAAAAACCTAGAGAACTGCTGTCAGAATACGGAAAGACAAAAAAAATGAAAAATCAGAAAAAATTATAGTGGCTCTGAGGTACTCAGAGTAGTTTGTATCTGATAAGATGACTCATCTTCAACACTAATGTTGCCCACAGGCAGACTGGATTCAAGTGGACCAGAGAATCAGTATCAGATCCTAGGCCCAAGGAATCTTCAGGTGCTGTTCTAGCAGTGAGCTAGACGTTCCACTTTAAGCTGAATTTTCTTTTCTGACCCCAGGAGGAATTACCTTTAATATCCTTACCTTCAGTAAAGCCCTAGAAAGGATTTACTCCATCTCACTAAATAAATCACAGTTTTTTCACCTTTACACAATACTGTCACTTTTGCCCTTTATTTTCATTGATTTTAGTTTATTTTTGGGAAATTAGTGTTCGTAGAAAAAAAGATTAAGTTTTGTAAGACAAGATCCTCAAGACAATTTGATAATAGCTCCAACTTTCAGCAATATCTGAATAGTCAGATAAAGCCAGAAATTTGAAACAGGTTCAGATAAACTAATGCAACTATAAGTATATAACTAAGGCAAAACCCAGTATATAAAAATTTCAGAAAACTGATCAAAAATCCCTCTCCTTACGTGTGTATTGAGTTTCATGTGAAACAGCATAATTTCAAAACAATTGTTTAAGTGAGTTCTAAAGGTTATAATGTCTATTATACTATAGCTGTGGAGAATTTCTAAAAAGCAATATTTCTTTGTAAGGAATACTTATATGATACCATAACAGTTAAAGATTTATTTTGTCTCTTGTTAATAAGTTTTACACTTACGAAAATTATGGCTATGTTTGATCTGAATCCAGAGCAAACCTTAACAAATTTCTCAGAACTTATACTCAGAGAGCAGTCACTAAGTTAATATATCAAGAATACTTTAGCTCTTGCTATGGAAAATTTTAAAGGGCTCTTCTTGTAAAACTATAGCCATATCAACCATTATATCTGCTATTTGAGATCTGCAGCCACCACTTCCTTTTTACTGGCTCATAGTTTATCTGATTGATATCCTTATATCTATTCACTCACAACCATGTCAATTTTTTTCTGTTTTGCAATATTTCTGAAAATATCTTAATCGCAGTACACCAACATATATCTTGTTTCATCTCTTTAAAGCCTCTGTATTTCATGTGTAAGTACTGCTTAGGAATTGTCACGGCCTCAAATTCTCTCTATTCCATGTGTTCTGTAATAACACACAGGTTATTGCCTGTATTGGAAATGTATACAAGTATTCATAAATTACAGAATATGCAGAATACAAGTACCTACAACAGAAGCTTGTAGTTTTAGTTTTCACACTATTTTCAATTAAGCAAAGTATGAGATTTCTAAATGACCATTTTCCTGTGTACTTTGAAGTAGATAGGATTTTCCTCATTATTTCAAAGAGAGCAATAAGTACTATAAGCACTTTGGAAAATTCTAGGAAAAAATCAGGGTTAAACAAAGACACATATAATAGCCATACAACCTACTTTATGAAACTGGTTTCTATAAAGATATTCAGCTTCTCCTGGTATTTGCCCATAGTCCTGAGTAGTCATACATGCTCACAGAGTATTATAAACCATCCTCACTATATGTGTTTAGTGCTTAAAACACAGATCATATTCTCAGTTTGGAAATCAAACACAGTACTGTCAAAGTGTAAATGGCAGAGCCAACGATATGCTCCTTATCCGTTATACCTCTCAAGGTCATAGTAAGCACCCTCAGAATAGGTACGGCACATCTTACGGGAACGAAGTAATCTGATTGCATCTTCACAAAATAGAGGATACATTGTGTGATCCTGGCTGCCAAAAAAAGTAAAAGGTGAACACAATGAAAAGCAACACAAAGATGAAATAAGAAGAAAACAATATGAAAAGCAAGCAATGTCAGCAACAGAACAAAACACTGAACAAAACTCAGCTGGAAGTTTGGGGAATTTTGCAAAACTACTTTTAAAAATTAAGGTATCTTGGCCTGCAGCCAAAATTATGAGAAAGGTATCACATTCCAATTTTATCTGTCGTAACATTTAACACAGCCTTACATGTATGGCATAGTGCATATGAAAATCACAGTAGTAGCAGTTATTTGTGTTTATTGATTTTAATATTTTTCTTTATTGACTTTTTAAAAGACATTAGAATGATGTAAATATAGCATCATCTTCATGGACTACCAATTATAGACTACTGGCAGAGAAAATGTTTAAAAAGAGAAACATATGATGAATTATCCAGTGTTTGCATACACACTGTATTGAGAAAGCTAATGCTGATATTGACGCAACACTTTGAAGTTTTCTAGCACTATACACAGGCTAATAGAACCAGAAGTGGACATGCAGGTACATCATAGAAGTGCATGCATTATCCACACAGAGTCACACAGAGAAAAACATATACCTGGCATCTCTGTAATGGTGATCTGTGGACTGGGTGTACCGGGAACGAGGTAAAGTAACATAATGACTGAGTCGATGGCAGAAAGCAAAATACAAATATGAGTGAGTAAGATGGAGAAGGAATGATGCACATCACACAACAGAAGACATACAGATCTGAAAATACAGGAGCCACAAAAAAAGAGCATTGTGTAGAGCAGACATTATTAACAAAATTAGAAATCTGATACAACATTCTAAAGATAAAAATATCTCAAGGATTCACATATATATTCTGAGAACCCAGTGGGCACACTATGGATCAAATGGATAGCTAGAATTTGTGATTGTCTACATTTCAGTTAGTTAGGAGGACAAAACGTATAAATCTCTGAAAGCAAACTTAAGAAATCAGATTGCCTGTTCTCTTGCTTGAAGGCAGTGATAACTTCAGTATGAATCATTTCTTTGGCAGAGGTTTACCTAGTCTGTCTGAATGGCTATCACAACAGTTGGGAAATCTGTCCTGTAGAGCTAGCTCCAGAGCTTTCCCATTTGTGAGTTTTCCTATGTATCATATTGCGATGAAAGGTGAACTTAGATTACTATTTAAGTAATAAAGAGATATAACTGCAAAAGAGTATGCCCAAAACAAAATGTATGAATCTCAAAATATCAAACCCAAGATATTCATATTTTGGTTTGATTTTGAAAAAGTGAGAAATTATATATTTTCAAGATATTCATATGTGTTACAGCAGGAGATATTTTCCAATGATCAAAACCGGAAGAATATTATTTCTTTTTTAGCATATTTAGTAAATATAAAAGCATGGTACATGGTACAGAAAAAAATGTTTTGAAAGTAGTTTTTTGTCTTCCAATTTACAAGGAATTATTAAAATGAAAAAAAGTCCTTGGTCTACAGCTCCTCTAAAGCCAGGGTATTTCAGAGGAATGTCTAATCACAGAAGTCCACACTGGAAGTATAAACTGATTTCACAAGAAACAAGGTTAACCTCATGCTTATCCTTCACTTTAATTTATAATTAATGACTTTCTAGGAAAACAGCATACTGTTACTAAAAAAATTTAACACAGGTTATTATATTACGTGCAGTTATTACCTTTGCCTCTTTTGCATATGGACAAAATACATCATCAGCCACATGTAAATATTCCTTATAAGCCTATTAAGTCAATTATATATAGTCCAGGAGAGCTTCGTACTCAGTTCTTGCCAAAAGATGCAAAAACATAGTCACCACTCTAAAGAGCTTCTAATTTAAGCCCCTAATAATGCAATTTAAACTTTGCAGTTTGTTACTGCAAAAGAATGAGGATCTGCACACAATGCAGCAGGGCCCAATTTGACATGGTACACTGAAAATCTGAAGATGAGATCCTAAGAAGGGCTAGCAATTCAGAAAATAATGATAGAGCTACACTGCAGGCTGCAAGAAGTATTAGGGCTCTTACACTAATGCACAGACCTGAGTACCAAAAGCAGTCTATCCATAACGGCCTGGCAGTCAGTATGCTGCCAAGTATTAAGAAATAATTCTATTATGTTCTTAAAATGTGCTTTAGAATGTATGCACGCCCACCAGAAGAACAATCAAATAAAAATGTAGGAGTCTATCCCACAGCAGTTATGATACGTGTGATGATGGCAAACAACCATATAACAGCTTATTCTCATCACTACATGGTGACATTCCCACTACATATCTGCATGAATATGCCCTTAAATTATTCAGATGCAACTCTGGACTTAACACCACAAATCTCTTGCAAATTACCCTACCATTAATAAACAATTGAGTGTCTCCAGCTGGTAGACGACATTTTAATATTAACAATTCACTTTGACTTCCCTTTTTGCCTCTCCATTGAATTGTTGACAAGTTTCCTTGACAGTCTTTCAAAAATATGACATCAATAAACATAATATATGCAACCAATTTTTAAAGAACAAAGCTTTAAACAGAACTAGGATTTGCAATGGGAATACAATGGATATTTACAAGCACCTTAATATACTGTCCATAAGAAGGAACACCACAGCCTGCTCCCTTCACTTGCATAAAATGAAACACTAGCTACTTTTCTAATGGTCGCTAAACTATTTTAAACGCCTAACCTCTGGAATCAAGTTTTGTTCTAATACTTCTAGAAACTCAGAGCTCCAGTGTGCTTACCAAGTTCTAAGACTTTTGCTTGTGAATGTATGGCAGGCAGACGCAATTCAGCCTCTTTTCTTTTTTTTTCTTTTCTTTTTCAATCCAGGCATTCTGAATCAGAGTTAAGTCAGAATCTAGATACAACTACTTATACAGTTTGATGTGTAGTAACTTTTAACAAGTTTGAAATAGTCATCTTTGTCACCCAAAACTCTTGTTCTATACAGAGAAGTGAGGTAAACTTTAGCTTACACTTGACCTGATCCTCTGACATTACTGGCTATTCATACTTTTCCCTGTTCATTAGAGATGATGTTATCTATGCTATCTAACTCATAATAGACAATAACTGACTATAAAATGTTCTTACAAGTGCAACATAAAATATTAGAAGACTGTCTGAATTTATTAAGAATTGAAATCAGCTCTATACATGAATTCATGCAGTAACTTACTAGAGTCATGGCATTCACCATAAATCAAGAATATATAACCTAGTAATGCTTGTGAATTTTCATACTATCTCCAACTATATAATAATTAAAGAGCTATTATTCATGTATACATGTGTTCATCTTTGTCCAAAAATAGTTTCTATTCAAGTACAATAATATTTTCCATAAAATATGCATGGTTAGTGAATAAGAAAAGAAGGGTGTATGCCATATCTTTAAGGAAGGGAAAATGATATCACACAAGTAAAAATATGGTAGTATGCACATTAGGAAGCAGCATATATTTCTGTGGTTTATGTATTTCAACAGGTAGATCAAAAGGCTTAAATGCCAACAATCTTCTGAGCATTCAGCCAATACTCCACTATTTGTTTCTTTATTATTAATACTTTATGTATTTAGCTTAATTTGAATTCTTTATGTTTTCAAAATATGCTAACAATATAACACCGAAAATGCCTATAACATAGCTAATTTTCACTGTCCAAAACTGAACCACGCACAACTGTCACTTGGCTAATAATAATGTAGTAAAATCATTAAGCTCTGCATTGCCTAAGTGCAAAAAAACTCCAGAAATGATCCAGATCTGAAGCTAAAATAAACATGTCTTTTGAATTGCTCATGAAAAACATGATCTCATATGCACATGTAGATGGGAATGCTCTGAAGACCATGGAGACATGGACAGGGTTTATATAAACCAGATTTTTAAAAAGACAGAAGAACTGCAGGACACCTTTTTTTTTTTTTTGGCCAACCTTCACTTAGACTCCTAGCCTGTCATCATACATTCCTTACTTGCTACATTATAGTAGATGATGGCAGAAGTATATCAAATGATAGTATGGTGATATGAAAATATTAGCCTGCATCCAGATTTATTACATATTTTTTTACAGATAACATAAACAGAAAATTGGCAGCAGCAACTCATTTCACTTAAAATAATGAAGTTAGTCTGAAAGGGCAGCACTATAGGTTTTGCAATATGATCATTAATGTGCACACGACAGAGATTCTCCACACACATCCCTACATCAGAAGAATACTAATTTCCACTGTTCTGACAAAAAGATTCAACATCCAGGCAAACACGACAACTTCCCTTTTTCAAAGTGAACAGAAAAGGATGACTTAACATTTTCTGATATTGCTCAACTATTTGTCAGTTTCCTTACACCTTCATAAAAAATCAACGAACCAGAAGGATAAAAAACCCCCAGAGATCCGTGATTCAGTGACCAGTTAAATTGTCTAATTGGAAGTACTCAGTTTCCAGGAACAGGTTTGACATACAAAAACAGTCTCAGAAGCACACTTAAAAATGCACAGAGTGTCTCACTTGAACCATCCATGGAATACCTTTCTGTTGTTCATACTCTATAAGGGTAGTTAAACCTGGTCTTTACTGCTTGGGATATTTTATTCAATAGTAAAGATGAAGCATTAGAAGAGAATCTGCTCCTTTCAATTTAGGTTTCACAATTTAGAAAACAGGTGATTCTTTGGATCAATTGAAAGTGGTAGGAGGGAAAAGAGGGGTGGCATATGAAATTTAGGTTAACTACTGTGGGAAGAAATTTAGCAAAATATTGGGCCTGGGATCAACTTAGGACTGCAAGATTGAGCACAGGATTGCTCAAGGGAAGAAGAGGCTGGAATTAATGAAATGATGTGGCTTCAGGTAAAAAGTGTGCTATACTTCCTATTAGCAGCTTACTCATTCCAATAATGGTAAGCAACTGCTACAACTAGCTACTTTTTCCAAATAAGTTAGGTCAGTGATATGGTTCTAAAAGTTTAGATTCCTATATGAACAAAGCAGGAGTTAATGTGCTCCCTGGTAAAATGTTTTCCATATTGCTTCAGAAACACCTGGGAAATCACACCTAAAAACTATAAATAATATGTGGTCAGAATCTCAACCTTTAGAAAATGGTAAATGCCACTTAAGAATAAAGCACTTTATTATATAATTTTCCTTGGTGACATGCTTTAGTGAGAGGTGTCCCTGTGCATGGCAGGGGGGTTGGAACTAGATGATCTAAAGGTCCGTTCCAACCCTAACTATTCTATGATTCTATGTTGCCATAGAAAGATTAACTGAATAGTTTTATTTAATAGCTTAGGTTTTTTAAAGGAGAGAGTAAATTTTCTTTCCATATAAACATCAACATTTTTTCCACCAATAATGGTAAGGATGCTTTTTGCCATATCAATTGCATAGAAATTCCTGCTTATCTCCTAGGATACATGAGGTCCTAGAAATATTCCAATGGATTGCAATTGACAGTTTGAAGACTTTAACTGTGAAACAATAGCAATTATCAACAGAGAATGTGTGAACTGACAGATACTCAGTCAAGATGACTTTCAATAAGACAAACACTATCATGTTCATTTTCGCATTGCTCCCCATAGAGTATTTTAAATTCTTGCTCAAAGGGTGTAACACTTAAGTCTTTTATCAGAACTGCATTATTTTTAACATGGGCATTTTATATGGCCATTTTAGTCTGAGGAAGGTATCTCTGACTTGTTTGTGTTTTAGTTTGTCTCAAAGGTTCTGAATCATGAGTCCTTACAGACGTAGTTGTATTTGCAAGACTGCACTTGCTACCTTCCCACTCTATCCCTCTGTTGAAGGTTACCATCCTTCAGCAGATGCATGGAGGCACCAGGTGGGTGGTGAAGATAATTGTGCAATTTAACACTGATTTCACTATGAAGTAGTGTGCCCACTGTAAATAACAGCAGCCAAAGAGAAAACACTCTCCTGAGATCCTTACTGCAAGGCTAAAACATGGCAGTGTGCTCCCCTCCGCAATCCCTCCAGTGAAAGCCCTGGGAAAGGAAATTGTGTTTGGCAACATTGTAAGTTGTTACTGAAAAGTACAGGGCTCTAATCTGGTGTTTACACACAATTCTAGATGTAGATATACAAAATAATCAGGAAGTGCAATATCCTATTAATGCATAAGATAAAATTTTGAAAGGAGAAAAAGTACTTAGAAAAGCTGCAATTATTGAGATTTAAGAGTATGCATACATTTTATAACATCGCTATAAGAAAAATTTCAGCAATGCATTTTTTATAGTTTACTGGATATTTGGAGAAGTGAAAAACCAATGATACCACTTACCCCATATGCCAGACACAACTAAAGCCTGAAAATATTATCACAGAATTTCCACATAAAGCATCAGGTATCCTTCATACCTACAATACCTTTGTTTTTGTAATATACACTTAAATAATTGTACTGTAAAATGTTAACTAAGAAATGACTATTTAATTATTATTCAAATGTGCATTTAATAAAGATTATGAAAAAAGTTATCTGTTAAGCTTTCTAGTTTTAACTCTGCTGCAATGTCTCAAAACATCTTTTCTTAGTATGACCTAATCTGGCACCCAGCTATTAACAGTGTTGGATTAGGAGCCTGCAATTTATTGATAAAGCAACTGCCAGTGTGAGACGACTTTTAGAAATACAGATTTTACATTGCTCTTGGCCACATTTAATTTTGTATTAAGTAAGGGAAGCAGCTAATTAAATGGTACTTATCTAACCTGCAGCAGACTCATGGTAGTGAATTATTCCAGTCTTCACCGGTTTGACTACAGTAAGCAGAATTTTGGCATGTATTTTGGTATTTCCTTTAAGATATGGGTTGTTGCTTTTTTTTTAAACTCTTTCAACAGCATGAAACTGTTCAACAGAAAGCCTGTATTTAAATATGCTAATGAAATAACTTCTTAATATTAGTGCGGTAAGAATTTTGCTAGTTCCAGCATATGAAGACATCCTCTTTGAAGTCATTTGAAGATAATGGCAAATATTTCTTTAAATAATCATGGCTATGTCTACACCACTTCTTTAACATGGCAGATAATCACTTTTATGCTTTAAAATGGAAAGTGTGCAATAGACCTGATGAAGGGATAGCAGACTCAAAATTTAACTTATTTTTTCTCTCGTTTTCTTCTAACTGCCTAGTAGGGAGACATTTATGAGTTTTCTCATACATTTGCAATGCAAGACTATTTAAGGTAAGCTGAATGCCCTGCTTATTATGATACATCCACCATTAGCAATTTCATTCCTCAGGGAGAGCACATCTAGGATAAAGAACATAGCTAGATTAATAAACAATAAACAGTATCTAAGCAGGTTAGAGCTGAGGGCCTGAGTATAACTTCCTTGATGTTTGTCTTGGTCATGTTAACTACTGATATATCTTTCTGAAAGTAATAACACAGATACAGTTTTGGCTGATGATTTGTTTTTGAAATTATGCTAAAATTCTCACAGTTTCTTTAATTTACCTAATTATACTGATACCTTAAATATTAAATTCTTACATCAAATGTGGCTGTTTCCAATACTTTCTCTATAGTTTGATTAGTTTCAGTTTCTGAAGTGAGGTAAAAGTCTGCTTTAGAGTTTATTAAGATATGTCAAACAATATGTTAGAAGGTTATCCCATTACAGATAAAGGATCTCATGGAATTTGGGGCTGTATTAGGTCATAAGTGTTAATATTTCTTTCCATTACAAATTTAGGCTATTTCATAAAAGAGTTTTTTGATATATGCAACAAATTAACTTGGTTTCCCACTACAAGTTGCCCATATACACAGTACAATTCTGACATTTTGATAACAGTGCAACAGATACAAAATTTAACTGTAACTTCAATGTGACAACAAAAATCAGTATATGACCTGATAGCAACATTTTACATATTTAAAAGTTTGGTGTTTGAAATCAAACTTATCTCAAATTAAATTTAAAAAATTACATCTTTCAGCTTTTTAAAAACAATATTATTTTCACTTCTACATATGCATTCAGTTTTGAAGGAATGTTTACTTTGCCATTAGACTGGAGGTCATTAGACATGTTGTTTCAACTGGCTCCTTAGTGGCATATATCTTAGAGGATATTATGTTGAATTATCTAGAAAATTAAGGAAGAAATCTTCTACTCATATTCTCAGTCATATTTTAACTTAGCAACTGAGCATGTCTACAGGAAGGTACTTTTTCAAAGCCCTTTTTTTGCAAACAGCTCCAAGGGATAAATGAACCATGTAAACAACAAACCATCAGAGTTGCAGGAAAGCAAAGTGTGATTCTTTTTCAGAGGTAAGTGTGGAACAAAACAAGGATGACAAGAAGAGAGATTATAAACTAATACAAAAATTCAGGTTTTTCACTTCTGCAAACACCTGCACTTCCAACAGTTTTCAGAATCAGTACTTTTTAAGAATTACTTTAGGGACTTATATACACAATGTTGTTTTCCTTGCCAGTCATAAAACCACTATCAAAATAAAAATGAATATATAACATGATAAATGGTTAGGACTAGTATTCTTTCTATTCTCTTGCGTGTTGCCTAAAATCAGTATTTGAGCAACGTGACCTAGTGGAAGGTGTCTCTGTCCATGGGGGGCAGGGGGGAGGGGGTTGGAACCAGATGATTATTAAGGCCTCTTCCAACACAAACCATTTTATGATTTTATGATATGCTTCAGAGACTGCATGTTGCAACAGAGACATAAACAGTAAACAATCTGATGACACAGGAAACCCCTTGCCATGTATGAACAGGAGAACTGTGTGTTTTGGAAATACAAATGACATATAAATCTGTGTTCACAGATTCAGAGCATGCCTAACAAGCAAATACGTATTCATCTAGAATGGACATGTGAAAATGCAGTAATCTCATCACCAACAACATTCTCATGCTGTTTTTCTGACACATGCTAAAAACCCAATTCTCTTTCTTTAAGTCAAACCAGTCCAGCAGGGGTTATTTGATTGAAGCAATGGTACTTCAACCCATGTTTCACCACTATGCATTTATCTGGGAGATAGCAGGTAAACTTGCACAGTAAAAATTCCCAAGAGCATTGTACAAGGTATACACAGGCTGTAAGGACAAGTCCAGATCCTATTTCAAGGACAGCTAGTTTAAAAATCAACATATTATTATTCCAAAAGCATTCTGTTTTTTAATTTTAAGGAAACAGCTCAGAATCCTTAAGTTATTACTTTCTGTATGAAAATCAGATAGCCGCATGCACCAACTAAATAACCTTCTTTTCTACAGCTTAAATAGAAATATTAAATAGTTTAGTGAAAAAGATATTCACCTATGACCTATTATAATTCTAACAAATACAGATAACATTCTGGATGATAAAGACTTGATTGCTTTTCAGTATCTTATTTTTTTTTTTGCACATTTGACTTTTGGGGCTGAATTCAATTACAAATCACTTGAATATATGGGGGGAGGGTGGTGTTTGTTTTGGTACTATTTTTTCTAACTTACCTAATTAGGAATGGTTGATTATTTTTTTTTCTAAAGAATTTTGTCTTGCATTACTGACAGTCATCGACCATCACATTAATGTTCTTTTAAACCGTATTCATATTTTCAGTTCAATATTGCTAACAAAAAGCTACTGATTTTCTAAATTCTCTGTATTACAGTGAGCAAAACAATTATGATCTTTGATGTTCACTTCAGGAATAACCCATAGTAATTATCTGTGACGTGTATTAACTTCAAATACTAGTTACATAGCACTCAGTAAGTTTACAAAATATATTGGTATTACTACTTCCTATATGAAATTATAAAACATCTAGCAATCATGACACTCTGATTATAATGTGCAAGTTTTCAACTTGGTGCATAAGAAGCTGGAAAATAGTGAATACTAAAGGTAAAAAATGCTTTCTCTTTTTATTTTCTGACCTAAAGGCAATGGGACAGGAAAGGTAGATTTTATGTTTTGGGTTTGGGTTTTTTAGGTTTTTTTTTTCTTAAGTGAAACAAGTCACAAATGTACTACTACAATTAATTCAGCAAGATTAACTACATTAACTCACTATTGCCTGTAATTCTTTTTTTCATCATTAAAATTCATAGAGGTTTCTACAGGTCTGCTCACTCTTTTGGATGTTTCACTAGGCAAAATGCTAGTCAGGATAAGATGTACCTCTACACACAGAAGTCCCAATTTCATTTTAACACACACCTCCCTCTTCTCCTACCCAAAAACATGGCTCATAAGTTTGAAAAAAGACTAATGGTTAGAATATACTTTTTTTTACATATGTGAAATGCAGTGCATCCGGTGGGATCATTGCATTAATACTGATCTGAAATTATCCATTTTTACGCCTCTCTTTTCAGCAGAAGAAATGACCAAATCTACTGTTAGATTATGTTAAGAATATTCAGCACTTAACGAATTTATTAATAGAGTAGATTTTTAAAAAATTATAGAAAGGGACAATTAAGCTGTCTTCTACACTGTACAATTCCTCATTTTTTTCAGACTGCCTTTTCTCAAAGAGGCAAGAGTTTTGTCAGCCTCATGTGCACTGTATATTTTGTAATGTATGTCATGCAACCAGTGGATAAATGAGAAGGAAAATGTTCATCTGTGGGATTAGGTAACTTTTCTATTTACTTTAGTGAGCTACCATGCTGAAGTAATTCATGTTGGTAAGTGTAGGCTACAGCTGTTTCTAAGTTCTAATTCCAGTCAGATATTTACCTCTCTCTGTCCGAGGAGTAGTGGTCATCTATAACACGGTGTCTATCCATTCGGTTCAGGGTATTGTAATGCGCAGGAGTAGATCGAGTCCCTCGTGGTCCCTGATCCACATTCCGACTAAGGATAAAAGACATCAGATTCTGAGTTCTGGGTGTGCCTGGGCCACATCCCCTCACTGGTTTGTACCAACAATTATTAGCAAGCATGGTGGTAGTAAGATGTGTTAACTGACCTGTCTTTTGTATACTGTAACTGTCACATAATGTTTATTCTGGAAATGAGGGGATAATTTTTTTTTTTATTTTCTGTTTTTTTGTTTTTTGTTTTTTTAAAAAAAGGTTGATTTTGGACAATTTCATTAATCTTTCCAGTCTAGTACCTTCAAGGAAAATTTCCTTTTTAGCTAAAACATACATCATAAAGAATTTTCCATGAGCTCTTAAGTTTGACTATATTATAAAGATGTAAACTGTAGTAAGACACAATGAGGTCTTCTGGCTGTTATGGTAGAGGGCAGCCTGCTGGAAACATTGTCATCTGAATTAAACAACAGATGCTTGCTTTGCATTGGCAATCTTATTCTGTAATTTCCTTAGCACACAATCTGAAAAAGATGAAATTGTTTAATTAGGTATAAGTGGTACACATAGTGCAGGGTTCATTAAAAGGCAACAATCACCTTTACAGTTTTGTACTACTTGAGAGCAAAGCTTTGCCTACTGATTGCTTTGCTCAGTTTAACTATTAGTACCTACTGACACACATTAACTTAATCTTTCCTGGTCTGTAAAAAAAATCCACAAGAATAGGAAGATAGAAAGACAACAGATAACTACAATATTACTGGATAATTAAAACATAATTGTTTCATACAGATTTGAAATTAACAGTTTGGATGCTTCCCTCCACATAAATTCAAATTTTAGATGAACAAATTCTTCTGCCTCCTGTCCTTTCCTGCAGTTTTCCCTAATTTGGGCCGCAGGATTTCTTTTAACTTTTATATCATTCAATTCCTGTGCCCTTCCTTGTCACTGTCTGCCCTTTTGGTACCTATCATCCTTATTCTTTCTCATTTGTCAGTCCTTGATTAGTGTTAACCTGTATGAGTATCCTTCACTGCTGCTGCCATGCTGCTATTTCTGCATGTAAGTGCTATGAAAAGGTTGCACTACACACAAAAATTTGCTTCCAGCTCTACTTCATTTCTCATAAAGCATTTCTTCACTCTGGCTTTCATGAAGCTATATTTGATTTAAGCATAATTCATCTATCTTCTACTCTACAACTCTTTCCTGTAACTTCTCTGTACATGTTTTAACCCTTTATATATCTAAATGATAGAAAAACCAGCATAGCCCTTACTCTGCTATTGGGCTGTTTCATGTACATTTTATATCTGAAACTGACATTGACAGGGCTTCTTTGCTGTTGTTTGTTAATTTTTTTTACTTTTCCCAACAGCCAATTCTCATCACTTCTTTCTGAATTCTAGTTTCTGTCTGACCCTTTTCCTCGGGGTCTTTTTTCATTTAGCTTTAATAACATATCTTCTTTTTTTCTGTATGTAGTGTTATCATCTTATTTTACTCTTCATTTAAATATTTCTCAAGCTATCTTTTCTTTGCAAAACTTCACAGGGATCTGACCTTTACCATCTTCCCACACAGTCAAGACTGCTGCCTAAGCTGTGACTGTAAGTATTAGACCTGAAAACTTAGTACTATCCTGTCTACTCAAATAATTTTCATTAAGATTGTGTTATTAGCTTATTGTTCTAAATAAATAACTTATTTAAATTTCTGTATTATATCAGATTCTGACTTCATGTTGTTTCTTAACATCCTACACAAATGCATTTCTTCTGTTTGAAAGTGTTGCTACTATTTCAGTTCTGTTTCAATTTGCTAAGGACACCTTTGTCAGCCATGTTTACTATCTTAACAGAAAATTACATACTTTCTCTAATGAATCTTGTTCTATAAGAAAAATTGCTTTCACAACATACATCTTCATTCCTTTGGAACATTCTTGCAGTTGTCAGAACATGTATGGAGCAACCAGATAACAGATAAGAAGATGAAAATGTGTAATTGCAGGTGGTGATGGTAGAGAATAATGACCATCCTACTAGATTTACCACACCATTTCAGCCTAGCCACTTTACACAACGACCTTCCTCTTGTTTTTCTAAAATGCACAGTCTTAGAAAAAGCTAAATATGTTGTTCAGTGCCTGCCACAGTCTAAACTCCATTCTGATCTACAGGGAGAATAACAGTCTGTTAAATACATTAGCTGAAGATATTACAAAAGTAGTAACAATTTCTTGTCAGCTACTATGCAATGTGGCTTTGGTGGAGGTTATTAACAAAACCATTCAGTAGAAGGACTAAGAACCACCAAATAGCTTCTAAAACATAACAGCAACTTGTACTGCTATGCCCAAGAGCTCCTGCCTGCAGAGGGACAACTCAGTATTTAAGATGTCTCTGGGCACTCAGCATGCTCACTGTAGTTAGAACATGTCTATAGCAGCACATGTATAACAAACACAACTAAACACGGTGAAAATGTGATTAATAATGCTTCTGGTTTTGCTGCATACACTAGATTTTCATCAGAATTTAAACAGAAAAGAGAAAGACATTTCTGTAACCGAAGGATTATGCTTCTTTTGTACAAACTTGCAAGTTCTGGCAACTCAATTCTCTGGTCTCAATAAGTACTCAGAAAAATTATTTGATGTGTAGGCAGGGAAATATTACATAAACAATGCATTTGATTGTGACGTAGCAGGAAAAAAGGTTAAATAGTTTTCTCTGTATGTTCAACATTATACTAAAAAAAATAGCTTTAGGAAAGTCAGGAAGCAAGAAACATTTCATACATGTAAAGAAACACAAAACTACAAAAAAATTAAAAGAAGGTTTTTCAGTGGTGTTAGAGAAGTGTCAGTTACAAAGAGCTTGGGTAAAATTTCTAGCCAAAGTGCTTGCAGCATGCACCCACACACAAAACCACAAACAAAAAAACACAGAAAGAGCTTTTTCTCACATTTGTGTCTACATACAAGACAAATAACACCAGGAGATTTAGCACACACAATTACTTAGACTGAAATCAGTATAGTATAAATCAGAATAGGCCCCTTTGTGTCTAATCTTTATGTCTCATTTACAGTGAGGCTGTATTTACATATGATTTTAGATATCAAGTAGAAACTTACAATTCGTGCCTGTGAGCTGTCTGTGATCATATGGGATAATTTGAGATCCTAATACCTCACTAATGCAAAAGAATATCATTTAGTCTGTGTCTGTCAGAGGATATGGTAAGTAAACATGTAAGAAAGAGAACACAAAGTCAAGAGAATTTTAAGCTAACAAAAAGAAAAAATGTAACAGAAAGAAAAGCAGAACACAAGAGAATCAGCATGACTGTGGAAGAAAGTGATAAACACATGTACCTGACAGAAAACAGTGGATACCAAATCTTCTGTGTTAAATGGGAACTGTGAACATTATGAGCAAAGAAAATAACTTCCCTTTTTATTCGAGCTGAATTACAGCAGCTGGAAACCTACCCATACATAGTGACAAAAACGCTAGAAAACAGGCTTCATTCCCTATTGCATGTATTCTTCTGCTTCCTCTTGAGAAAGCTTATCCATACAGCAAAATACTTAATTTTGGCATAAACAGTATATTCAACTGAGCAGCTAACATTTGGAAGAAATGGCCTAATCTTTGTCTCACAAGACATAGTCATCAGGGGCCTCCTGAGATCAGGAGCTGACGTTTTTCAGTCGAAGACTGTACGCATGTCAATTCATTCTTGATGCTTTAAAAGTTTAAAAAAAAAAAAACAAACAAACCAAAAAAAGGTAGAAAGGCAACTCCTAAGGGCAGAAAAGCATGGCTCTCCTGGAACCTTAATTCCACACAGGCAAAAGGGCAGAAAACAACCACTAACAAATGAAAGCTAAGAAAATGTCAATCTATCACATCCTATACAACACAGCACCTTCTAAATAGCTCTTGAAAATAAATGTCTAAAGAAATACTTTTTTTTTCTTAAATTGGAATGTACTGGTTTTTCATGGAAAATAAGACATAATGAGGTGAACTTTTGCACATTAGCATAATGTAAGAAAATGTTATTGGCTTTATGTAATTTCACAAGACTTAACTAAATTATTTCCATTTTGAAAGTCTGGAGATTTTTTCCAGTATTGTTACAGGATTGATACCAATTAAATTTATATCCCTGCATAGTTAAATATCAGTTTACCTTTGTGGGGGAGGGACACTGGGAGACCACGATCTAGTCCGTCCTATACTATCTCCACGGTGAGGGGACCCTGATCGAGAACAATGATTAGATGACATAACTTGTTCTGGCACTGATAGTGTTGAACTTTGAAGATCTCTCCCATTATGGCGATAATCTAAAAAGAAATGCAAATATTCAATAAATCTGAAAATGCAATTTTCTAGTTTCCTACCATATCTGTAGTAGAACTATGATAAAAAATGGAATTCAATCAAGAACGTTATTATGTCTTCTTATTTTTTAATAAAAAATACATAAAGTTGATTCCTGATGTTATGCCTAATTCAAGTACAGCTATAGTTCCTATAGTTATGCTCTGAAGTATAGAAATAGGTTGCCATGCTTCAAATGGCATTTGCAATAATAAAAATATCCGAATTTATCATATATTTGTGGTCAATACGAATTATAAAATTAACAAAACCTACTTTTTTCTTAGAATAATATACAAAATTGATATTTCTACTAAAATTCCATTGCAATGATTTTGCATAACATACTTCAAACAGAAATGTCCACAATAATGATTCTACGATTCTATGATTCTAATTAAAAACTAATCCAAAATTCAGTTTAATGCTGCTATGGGATTAAATACAGAGTTTGAGTTCAAGAAGGATTTGTATTTCAGAAACAATTAAAGCAACAATGACTCAATGACATCAGATATCACACACAGTTCTGAACTTAAAAAACATGATTCCTTCAGAAATATATAAGCTAAGGCCATGCAGGCACCTGCTTGAATTAGGATAATAGAAAGCATAATGGTCTAAGCAAAAGCTTTCCCAGTTCTAATAGCTTAAAAATCTAATGCATGGCCATTTTATGTAGGCTTATAAGAAAATCCTTTTTAAAAAGCTGGATGCATTGTGACGGTAAGTATCCAATTTCAAAAATTGAATTAACTGTCCCAGGGTAAAAAACTCTCTGAAAAAAAAAGATGCCAGATACACAGTAATTTCAAAGAATTTCCAACAAATTTTATGCAGATCAAATTAACAGCATGAAAAGAAAACTATGAATTACAAATCTTAATCCGCTGATAATGTTTTGCAGAAATTGGTCTTCGGACAGCTCCCAGTGACTATGACAACTGATATAAATGACTTTTTTTCTGAGGAGAGTAACCAAAGACTATTCAGAGAGATCCACCTGGCACTGGAAAAATTCTGGCTCACAAAACTCTTATTCTTTTCTCATGAGAATCTTCTGGGAATTCTAGAGTATTTGGTCTTCTACTCCAGACTGTGCTTAGCTTTCTCCTAGAAAATGTTTGGCAAAGCACCTAAGCAAAACCTCATTAATTCAGCCATTTTATGGTTCCAAAAATGTTCAATATTTCTGAGTATTTATATTCATTGTATAGGCTTAGTCCCAAGAATCTATATGAAACACTGTAATTCATACACTATTTCTTCTGTGTTTGGGGTAAGCCGCTTTGTGTGTGTCTGTGTATGTGAATACAAGAGACCTATGAGGAGCTTTGTAGGCCATTATCTACCACCCCAGACAGAAAAACACTATAAGCAGTTCTGAGAGTTAAGGAGGCTGTGACTGTGTGGGAATTCCATGCTGGAGCAGGCTGCTGTCAGGACCTGTGACTCCATGGAGAGAAAAGCCTCTGCTCGAGCAGGTTTGCTGCAGGACTTGTAACCCCATAGGGGATGCACGGTGGAATAGTCTGTTCCTGAAGGACTGCACCCCATGGACAGGACCCACACTGGAGCAGTTCATGAAGAACTGCAGCCTGTGGGAAGGACTCACATTGGAAAAGTTTGTGGAGGACTGTCTCCTTTGGGGGGGACCCCATGCTGGAACAGAGGAAGAGTGTGAGGAGGAGGCAGTGGCAGAGGCAGTGACAGAGGCTGTGTGTGATGAACTGAACACAACCTCCATTCTTCATCCACCTGTGCCACTATGGAGGAGAAAGTAGAGAAAATCAGGAGTGACATTGAGCCTGGGAAGATAGGCAAGGTGTTTTAAGATTTTTTTTTTTTTCATTACCCTACTCTGATTTGACTTTTAATAAACTAAATTAATTTCCCAAAGTCAAGTCTGTTTTGCCCATGACAAAACTGGTAAGTGATCTCTCCCTGGCCTTGTCTTAACTCATGAGCTTTTTGTTATATTTTCTCTCTCCTGTCCAGGTGAGGAGGGCAGTGGTATAGTGGCTTTAGTGGGCAGCTGGCATCCAGCCAAGATCAACCCACCATATGCATAAGTGAATAGCAATTTATTATGAGCTTAAGTGTAATGAAATAAAAATCATAATTTACTTTACAAATACACATGAGAATATTGTCTATTATTATCAAAATATTCATACCTATGGATATAAACACCACAGGGATAGTTCTTAGTATTCTGCATACACAGGGAGCATTTGTAGCATTTGGTAATAAAAACATATTGAAGAGCAGCAATATGAAGAAATGGGAAAATCCTTTTTTTAAAAAAAGTCTAACATTTAAATCAGCAGTTTTATACAGTATTTGGTATGTACAGTCAAAGGGGAATAAGCAATAACATAAGGTATTCTACCTGAATGTACATAGCGAAAAGCAAGGAATTCAATTAGTGAAACACAAACACCTTCTCACAAACAAAAATTCCTAGAAGTGAGAACTAGTAAATCAAAATAATTAAATTTATTAAATTTGTATACATAAATTAATGACTTTGTAATAAAAAGCCTCCTCCAGCTCTACCTTCTTATTGCAGTCAATCACTTGCACATTATTGTTTCGATAAATCGAACTGTATGTCTATTTGATTAAATTGTCATGTATAATCCTGATCAAAAAATGTTTTACATTAAATTAGAAGCAGGCATGCAATACTTTCATGCTGGTGGTGCTTCCTGATAATAATTTCACAAGGCAGAAACTATCAGTGCTCCTATTAATTTTGCATCAACAAAACTAGACATTAAGATGTGTTTGAAGAAACAAATTAATATTTTCTATGCTTTGCTGCCAGAAAATAACTCTGAAATGTATAATTAATTCAGCCAAGACAAAACCTACTATAATTATAAATAGGTCATACACTGAAAAGCAGCAGATTCGGTAGGGCAAGCCACAACATGAGTTAATTCTAGTCATCCTTCAATTTTGTACAGTTAATGTAACTCTCTGCCTTACTTCACACTATATATTTTCACTAGCTAGAAGCCAAATCAAGATAGAACACTATCTCATACTGAAAATAACCGTATCAGATTTTAACAGTACACAGCTTTCTGTGAACATCTTGAGAATTTAAGATTTTTATTTAATAAAACTGTCCATTCTATAAAGTTGCAACACCAGAAAATATTAACATGCATTTAATGTGGAGAGAAAGGAATTTAGGGATAGATCCAGCAAGGTTCTTGAGTTTCTTGAGCATACTCATTATCATTCCAGCACTTTAAAACCAGAACAAAACCTCAGTTGTAAAGGAAGACATTTAAACTGCATGAACATAAGAGAAAATCAGATATTTCAGAAAAATTACTGAAAAACCTAAATGTTGTTAACACAGCCACGTAGATTGAACTCAGAGAAGATGCCATGTTTTGAACTTAGTTGCCAAAATCAGGAATGCACAGAAGATGCTTCTGTCCACTCAGCATCCAAAGTCCTGCATTTTCTCTTGACATAATATGTGTGTATATATCTGTATAGTATATTTATACATTTTATTTTTAAGAATTAAAAAGGGATAAAATGAAAACTGTTTATTCATTTCCTGGGAATCTAGGAAAACTGCTAGGCTTATGTAGGAGCTAACTGATTAGTCACTTGGACTACGTCAGTTCGGAGACACACTTTCATAGAATCATAGAATAGTTAGGGTTGTAAAGGACCTTAACATCATCTAGTTCCAACCCCCTGCCATAAGCAGGGACACCTCACACTAAACCATGTCACCCAAGGCTTCATCCAACCTGGCCTTGAACACTGCCAGGGATGGAGCACTCACAACATCGTATGGGATAAGATGTCCCTAAGGGTTAAGATTCCTTAGGGACAGTAGAAATTGTAGATATAATTCTATCAGACAGCTTGTAGGTAGTTATGATAGTAAGAAGATATTCTGTATACAATTTAAAATAATACATAGCAATAGATCATGCAAGTGCTGAACTGGTCTTGGGACCATGGACCAGCTAGGTATCATAATTCAGTTGAAAAGTGGTTTTGGGAGTCTCCCCTAAGGCAGCTGAAGATGCCATTGTAAAGACCCTTGTCTTGTCTGACATCCAGGAAATGACTAACCATGTGGTTCAAAAGATGGGACTCCCTACACAAGCATTACCCTATGCCAAGACTGCAAGATTTAAGCATTGGTTAAATGAATCCCATGGACAACAGGAGATGCCAAGGTCAGAGCCAGTCAAGATCACTGTTTATGTTCAAGATTTATGGCAACAACAAAGTGTCTATTACACTGCCTAAAACACAGGAAACTGAATTGACAGAAATTCAATGAATAATATCTTCTCAAATACGTAACCTTGGGTAGGGCTCTTTGGCATGTACCAATCTGGAAAGTCTAACTATTAATATCAAAAAATTACTGTGATATTTTGCTTTGAGAGAGGATAAGTAGCATGTTTATGAGAGCTGAATTCTGAGTAACTGAGATCAACTACCACATGATCTTCTTAGAGCCCTATGTGTGCATTAGAAGATCACTAGTAGAATCTAAGGTCTGAAAGTAGTATACTCAGAGCACTATATCATAGGGCTTTTACCTCACTGACTCCAAACCTGGACTGCCAGCTCTTTCCTGCAGCTAAATCAAATGATGAAAGTTTTAGAAGAATCTATGTAAACATGCACATTTTAGAGAACTTAGAGTGGTTGACCTTTGAGTGGAAAGGAGTTCTCAATCATAACAGAAGAAGGGCTAATGTGCTATATAATTCTGAATGACCATTAACAGAAAGACACTTGCACATATGTCAAGAATAAAGCAACTCAATAAAGAAAAAGTGCTAAGAGTATTTGACTTATACGTCTTGGAAGCCCTTGGAGGCTTACTTTTCACATTAAGATTTGACCCAGAATGTGTCTCTTATTTTAAAGGAAACTGCAACGAGAACTACTTCAGAGAATCACCTTCATTTGGTATTTTTATGTATTATGATTCACATGTCTTCATGGGCTATGGGGCATTGCAAATGGCATAAGAATTTGCTTGGAATTTTCATCAATAACTTGCTTCTCCCAGCAGCAGATGGTTTCATGCAGAGATTGTACCAGAGAAATTCAACAGGATAAAGCAGCAAAGAAAAGTTTGCCCACCAGAAATACTCTAAAGATCTTGATCTTAAAGGCATATTGACAGAGCAAAATCCAGTAATATGCAAATTGCTATGATTATTTGATAAAGTGAATAAAAAGGTCTCACACACTAATTAAGCATCATACTGGCACAACAGTTTATACTGGTGTTTAGAAACACCACTTTTAATGTGTTTAACAGCACTTTCAATAAAGGATGTACACCTTTGATATACATCTAAGTTTTTCTGCCTGTGCCTAGATCAGCCATCATAATATATAGGGGACTTTCTACTGGCTCCCTTCTATTCTATCTTCTCAAATTTCTGATGAAAGCAAGGTATGTATGAGAAGAAATAAGAGGTAGCATATACTGTGTTTTACCACAGTATACACTAATACAGAGTGAAAACATGGGCTAAGAGCAAAATCAGTTGCAGGAATTTATGAAACCTGAGTTTACTGCAGCAGTGATGGATGCACCACAAAAAAATAGCACTAATTAAGTATGATCTTAGATGTCTTTCACTCTTGTTTAATTAAGAGGTTTGTTTCACAGAATAGGATCCAAAAAAATCTAGACTGCTAAGCAGGAAGCTACTATAAGGCACTATCAGTAAGTATCTCTACCTAGGCAACAGATCACAAAGGTGGAGTAAAGACCAGAAAACCCTTAAAACTATTTTCAGAATCCTCCAAGGCAGTGTAAAATGGTATGTGTTGCCAAAAAACTTTCTCAAAAAAATAGTAACTAATGAACTTCCAGGAAAATTAAGAGTAAATGAACATGTTTCATTTGAAAACATGACAGCTAGAGGCAGCAAGTGGGCTGTCTTCTGTATTTTTTGGAAAACTTAAGAAGTGAGAGAAAAATAATTACACTTCTCACCCACAGATTTAGCTGGTCTCAGAGCTATACTACAAATTACGTTTGAGGGTGTTACACACCTTTATTGGTACATTTATATTATTAATTCCCAAGATACAAAAAAAAAAAAAAAATTCTTTTTTACCAAATTTAAAATAAAAATTACTTTTGGGGGTGTTACAACCATTTATTGAAAAATTTAATTTTTTAATTCCCAAAAAAAAAAAAAAAAAAAAAAAGCCTTCAGACCACATGGAAAAGGCTGTCCCTTACTACTTGAAGAATTAGACATTAGCGTATTTAAAAGCCATGTTTCATTCCTATATTATTTTTCTTTTCTATTACCTTGATTCTGGAATTTCTCTTCGCACATAAGCATGCAGTCCGTAAACAGTTAGAGTAGCTGCTGAATGTTTTTTCATTTCTGATCTTGGGTATTTACATTGATGATCTTACATGAAAGTCATCTTTTGGAAGATTTGATATTTTAACACCTTGTGGAATTTAGGTCCCTGTCTTTCATTGATCCCAGCTGAAGTTACAGGCTTAACTAATGCTGGGATTGTGAGCCTAGCCCTTCAAGACTGTATGGGCTTAATCTGTACTCCTGTCCTGGGCATTTATGTTGCCTGGTTCAACCACTGACTATTCAATATGGTAAGTTTTGTGCATATAGGTTAAGTTTTCCTTTCTTGTTTTCCAATTTTGAGACTACAGATTTTATTTAGAAAACAGCCTACAAAACACATAAATGTTGAATTCTGCAACATACTGTTAATTAGCTTCTTTAGACATTGTGAAGAGCACTAGATCCTTGTCCTGTGTTTGAAGGATTAAGACTTCAGAGGCATAGACTGTATAACTACTGAAGAAAAGAACTATTAATGTTTCTTAATAAAGTCAATTCAAATGCCCAATAATAAGATAAAAGAGTACAGAGTCAGTAGCTTTAAAGGTATGGATATTTAATTAGAAATCTGAAATCAAATCACTATTTTTAAAACTCTTTAGTATCTACTAGAAAAGGTAAAATCCTGAAGATTGTAGCACAAAAAAAGCCCCAAACCAAAACAAAGGAAAAAAAAAAAAACCCACCAAAACAAACAGACAAAAACCCCCAAACACCAAAAATAACCCAATCCAACTCAGTTACTGAAGAAAAACAGCTATGGGGAAAATAATTATTTATTCCCCCCAAATTTATTCTAAATTGCTAAACAGCATAAATTGGAACTGTATTTTTAAATGGCTAATAATATGTTACACAAGTCTTCTTTATATTATGAAAGTCTTCTTTATATTATGAAGATATTTAGCTTAACCCTCAAAATTCTACTGTACAATTATTATAGTTCTGTATTTCTAAACAAGGTTAAGTGTGAATTAGTAAAATAAATAAGGTTCTCTCTCACATGCATGGTGTTGTACACCAGATTTTGCTACATCACTTCTTCCTAGTCAAACTACTTCCTTTTTCAGTTAGAGAGATTGTCTTAAATATCATTACCCATTTCCTTTTAGAGATGTCTGTGAACTAATTTTTTACTGTATCTGCAAAATTCACAGAGTAGATTAAATGTGAATCCTCAATCTTGGGCATATCTCTCGATTACATGCACCTGTGCTGGATCAATTAGCTTATCTAATTCTTTTAAAAAATAAATGGCCCACAAGTGTTCTCCATTAATTAAAATTCTATCAGCCTCTTCCAAGTGCACTTCTAATGTATTCTGTCTACAGCAGTTTTGAGGGCATGTACCCTTGTATGGACCTGTGGGTGCTAATTTGTCTTTTAACCTCAATGTCCCTCCCTGCAAACTACTGATGGATTTATTTATTCCTTCCCCCCTCCTTCATGAAGCATGGCTTTTGTTTTATTAGCTACTATGAGGAGTATGTGCTGTTAAACACAATCAGATCTTGTACTGTAGGATTTCTTATTTTAAATGAAAGATTGTTGTTGCTGCTGCTGTTTAATTGTGGTTATAAAACCAGATTGGAACTCTCTTTAATGGTTTTGTTTGACGTCAGTCTATCCAGAAAATAATTTCCTTGCATGGATGTAATGCATAAGTTAGTGTAGAATAGTAATTCTTTTAGGTGTTAGAAAAGCATGTTTAAATCATACTTATGTGCTCATGACCTTTCTAATGCAATGATTTAAGAGAGTTTTTTGCAGATTAACTGCTTTATTCTGCAGTGCATCCCTGAAAACTCTCTGCTTAAAAAGCACCCTGGCCAGTCACAATGATTTTGTTTAAAGATGCAGTTCAACTTTTTTGGTAGGACCATTTTTAAGGATCTGTACTACTAAGTATGGCTTTATAAATTATTTATAAGGAATTGTTGGGACAATAACTTGTTTGGTGAGCTGCTGGTGTCAGTACCCCTGAATTATTCACAGAAATAAATTCAACAAAGTTTCTTATTTTCTTCTTCTTTTCCAGCATTAAACTTCAGCATAAATTCATGCCAGAAGCCATTTCCAAGTTTTATGCAGAAATATTTTTCATTTCCTTGTGAAGTATTTTAAAGAGGCAGAAAAATCTTTTATTACTACCCCACTTCTATTCCTAATTAGCATTTTTAAAGCAGTCACTTGTGCAATATGTTCAAGTATTTGGTAGACATTTTTATAATACACTGTTAGCATGCAGTTGTGAAAAAATGAGCAGAATTATGGAAATAATTACATAATAAGTACATTAGTAAAGTCAACTGAGTGTAAATAAGTATTAACAGGAACAACAAAATGGAAACATAGACCTTCTTATTCTATTTTAAAACATGTCTTTCAGTTGTGGTTTTAATGACCTGTTGCATGGTCTTTCCCAGAGCTTTCAATACAACATGTTACTGACATCAAGGGGAAATTCAGTGGGAGCATCTTGCATAGTTTTTCTGAAATCCCACCCTGTCTGTTGCCATGACAGCACAACCATTCTTCCTGGTGAGGATGTTTTCTCTATTTTTGTATCCCCAGAAAAATAATTTTACAGCTTTATTGTTGCAAATACTGGAGTAGGGGGATGACACAAAACCCAAACCAGTAAGCAACCCAAACCCTAATGCATTTTGAGTAGACTTTTTTGGTAATCAATGAAGAAAGGAAGGAAGACCTAGGACTGTAAGCTCATAGTCACTTTCTAGAATAAATTTCAGGTTTTGCGTATATTGCCATTTGTTTGGGATGTTCTAACTACATGTACAAGAAGATACAAAAGGTGGCACTCTCCTTTTTGTGACTTTTGAAATAAAGTAGTTTTCATGCATTTTTTAATGTACAATAATTCCTTGAGTGTACTTGTGTGTAAAAAGCAGGGCCTCAGAATGATACCCAAGTCAAGCGTCTTATCCAAAACCTCCATGGACCTAGCTGCTAGCCACAGAACTTCAGTTTAAGCTCTCCCAGAACAGAAATGATGTAGAATATAGTTTCTTTGCCTGGGCAAAGTGTAACTAGCACAACACAATAGAATTCTATTTCTTATCTTAACATGCACTTAGATTACAAAGTTTGCTGAAATTAAAAGAAAAAAAGGAAAAAAACCTCTCCATTATTCTAGCACAAAACCCAGGGAAGAGTGCATATCAGGGAGCACAGAATACTTTTCAAGAATAGTAATGCAGGTCCTACCCCTTATTTTTTGATGATGAGATATTTTAGTGTGACAAGACCTTTACCTGAAAATAGAAATAACTCTGCATTAAGGGAATGAGATTTTAAATTCTGTACTAGTGAGTAACACTAAAGTAATGTTATATGGAGGCAATCTAATTTTTAAAGTTGGTCCCTTCAAGAATCTGAAAAGCAAATCTACTATCAGTTTTGCACTCTACATTAAAAACCATTTGTATTTTTACTTCACTGACCCTTTTACTTAAATTTTATAGCTGAATCAGAAATAAAGAAGAAATGTATCATGTCTTATTCCCTGTAATTAAAACTCTAAAATCATCAATTTTCTTATAGGTGATTAAGCCTCATAGGAAGAATAATACTAATACATTATAAGAAAGTTTTAAGAAGACTAAGGAAGGTATAATAATATTCTTGAAAGAGTAAACCAAAGCATTATCATTTATCAAATGTAAAACAAGGGAAGGATAAGCAGTAATAAAAATTCAGAATGTAAAGAGAAGTCTACTGAATTGCTGTTTTCAGTTACGCCTATTGCAGTGAAATCTATATTCCTACGTCAAAGTCTGTTCCTATTTTCATCTTGCCTGTGTGTATACACCAGAGTAAATTGGATGACAGGCTGAAAAAGTTGGGACTGTTCAGCCTGGAGAACAGAAGGCTGAGTGAAGACCTCACAGCAACCTTCCAATATCTGAAGAGGGCCTACAAGGATGCCAGAAAGTGACTGTTCATCATGAAGCTTCTGTATAAATACAAGAAAAATGGAATTTGACTGAATCATGTTTAAATGGTATTCCGCAACTTCCTTTATGACTTGGGAAATATTCAGTACTAATAGGAAACATGTTGAATTTAACTATTTAGAACAGAAAAGCTGTCAATAAATTTGATGGTTGCTACAAAGATTATAGTAAAAGGTCTATACTAGGTATATATACGTGGACATATTCATAGAATCATAGAATGGTTAGAGTTGGAAAGAACCTTAAGATCATCTGGTTCTAACACCCCTCCCATGGACAGGGATGCCTCAGACAAGACTATGTCACCCAAGGCTCTGTCCAACCCAACCTTGGGATGAAGCATTCACAAATTCCTTGGGCAACCCATTCCAGTGCCTCACCACTCTCACAGTAAAGAACTTCTTCCTTATATCTAACCTGAACTTCCCCTGTGTAAGTTTGAACCCATCCCACCTTCAACAGGCTTGTAGGCACCCTTCAGATATCAGCACAATGAGCTAATTGTCCACCACCTGACTATATCATGACTGAGTCATGCCATCTGTCCCTTGATCTGTGGCCACAGTGAATACTGCATTCCACCAAACTCTTAGAGGGGGAAAAATACAAACTTCTAATATGTTTACCAAAAAGCAGTTCTATTTTGTTAAATGCATAAAAATGTAACACTTGAGAATAAATTATTCAAACTTTGTCCTTCTATCTGCTTTGCTCATTCATCTCATTCTCATTTCACAAGCCTTTTACACTGTCTTCTTACACCCCTATACAAGAAGCAAAAGTGTTACGTTGCCAGGGATTTGCAGAGAAGAGCTGGGGCACAGTCTGACTATAGCCACAGTGGGTCTGGGGATAGTTTTACTACCTGCAAGCTCCCCATTCCAAACTGAAAGCAGCAAGTCCCAAACAAGAAAAGTCAGGTTTTTTGGCTTTAGACAAAGAAGTTACTTTAAACAACACTTCTATTCTGAAGAGGAGATTGGACAGCCTGTGACTGGAAAAGCTTGCTTAGCCCACCAAGCTATAAACAGCTCTTATCATATATACCCAATAGCTTACAGTCTGATCACTAGAACTTGTCTCTGTAGACAGAAATCAGCAGATGATTATGAGCACAATCAACTCTTTTAGCCCTCCTATGCATTTACCAGTGTTCTTTTACAGGGACTTCTGTAGAAGTTTGGTCTTCCTTATACTGTGTGTAAGAAGGCAGGTTTGTGTCTGTGTTTGAATCATAGAATAGTTAGGGTTGGAAAGGACCTTAAGATCATCAAGTTCCAAC
>JBAFWW010050344.1:0-117080 GCA_036873685.1 Agapornis canus
TAGATAGATAGATAGATAGATAGATAGATAGATAGATAGATAGATAGATGGATGTGTTTCCTTTGCCATATAGGAAGGTAAAGCTGGTCAAAATCTTCTTGACACACTGTCTCTTTAGAGCCAAAGGAACATTATGTCACTGTGAAAATGCCATGCACTTTATTTTAAAAGGACATTATGGCAAGGCTATAATCAGATCTCTTAGTGCCTTAGCTTCAGAACCTGATTCAATAAAAACATGGCTGGACTCCAGTATTATGAGGAGAGGCAGGCTATCTGTGGGAACTTATCTCTGCCTGTAAAACCTCTGTTTCAGAGTGCTTTTGAGCACTTGAGACCAGGCTTCTCTTGTTATTGACCAGGGAGTTTGTGAGGGGGACATCAAAAAATATAGCAATGTGATATGATGTTTGGGTAGGGAAAGCTAATTGATTTGACAGTTAATCAAAAACTACTAAGGGAAAATCAATATAGAGTAAAACAATCTAGTCTTCTGTTCTATATCGTATTCCCAGTGGCATTGTTGATTGTATAGCATCAATGTCATCTATTTTAGATGGAAATGTTACCAACTATAATGCCACTGTTGATGTTTCAAAACGATTCTAATCTCATTTCAATAATAGCTTCTGTCTCTCTTAGTGACACACATGCCATAACATTCTTGGCTAAATTGACAGCACTAATAACACACTGGGTTTTTATGTTATTCGGACCACTGTCTGCATTTTTGAGCGTTCACAATACAAAGGGTCTGCATCTCCCTCGAAAGCTTCAGGTAAATGAGTGCTGTTGGCACTCTCACAGCCTGCCTGGACATTGCCAGTGCTGTGCTGGCACTTTGTGAACCAGTTAATAGGGATTTGGGTGCCAAAGGGAGGACCTTGAACTTGAAAGGTCTGACTGGAGGCGATCTGCTCAGGGTCACAGGGAGTAATTCGGGAAGGGTAAGATCAGGAATGAGATGGTGGCCAGTTCTGTGGTTTAACTGCTGGATTATGCACTTCCTCCTGAGGTCTTGGTTCTCTCAGAGTGGACTAAAAAAGTCCCACAGGGAAATTCCTTGCTGGTTTTCTGGAAACTCTTCCTTTGCATCAAAGCCTGACATCCCAAACTCAAAGCCTCTTGTGTGGTTTTATGGCACAGTTTGTATTCATCCTGCTTGCAATACAGAAGGGATGTGTCAACAGCCCACAGGCTGCAACGATGGGCAAAGGGTGAGATGGACACCTCATGATGAATCAAGTTCTTCAGACAAAGCAGGGAGTTTTCAGTTCCTGGATGTCTCATTCAGATGTATTTCAGAGCACAGCCCTGGATGGACCTAGTGATCATTTGACTTCAAAATTTAAGGAGGTCTCTATGACATTTTGTGGGCAAAATTCGGGTCTCACAGCACATTTACTGTCTTTCTTACCCAGCCTTCATTGAGCAGGCAAAGCACTTAAGCAGCTGCGTAGATATACACACTTAATTTCAACTCTGCCGAGCATGGCTTTTTGCAAATAGAAAAGTCTCATTGGAGTCAATGGACTTTAAGCCTGTGCTGAATTTTAAGCACGGACTTTGCCAGGGCCCTGCACTTGAACCTGTTTCTGGAATATAAAGTACGTAATTGGGAACACAGAAACAAAACCTTTCAAATAGGTCCTTCATTTAAAACAGCTTTCCTCTGCAATTATCAGCTGTACATTTACATAGGATGAAAATTCACTCTTCTCTTTCTGATTTTATCTTCTTTCTTTTGCAAGGGAATTTTCCTTATATTAACTTTTTGAGCCGAAAATGCAGAAAATAAATGAACAAACAAAACTTGGAGCAGTATGTGAGATCTTTAAGCTAATTCAGCAGTCATTATTACTGACATCAGGAGAAAGAAATGCAAGAATACAAGTCTATTGCTTTAAGCTGGGATTTTCAGAAGAGCCTGTTGGAGTTTGGCACTCAAATCCCATGAAATCCCCTTTATACTTTCCACTTCTTTTTCTTTTCTTTCAATTTACTTTTCTTTGACATGGGAAAGGCCTGGTGCATTTTGTTAGTGTGGTCTATTACATGGTGTTTAGCATCTAGGATTAAAGCAAGTTCAGAGCCCTTGTAGCACACAGAGTAAGAGACAGTTCTTTGAGGATGTGGTGCCTGCAGATGGATGTGCAGTTGTGGAGCCAGGTTTACCAGTTAACACAGCAGCTTGCCAAGCTGTTTATTAGCTCCTAATGGCTGATAATTCTTTTCAAAGCAATACTTTTCTGCTGTCCTGGCTGAATTTGCATGGAGGTAGATCAGAAGTGTCTCCTCAAACAGCACCTCTGCTCTGGGACAGAAGTGCTGAGGAAACAACAAACAGGATAGTTTCCCAGGCTTGCCTATGCCATTGCTAGATAGATAACAAGGAGGTAAGCAGGACACAGAAGTGTGATGCTTTGCAAAAGGTCAAGAGGATGAAGTAAATGCAGCCATGGTGGGGTACAAAGCAGCTGTAATGAGGCACAGAGGATGAGAAAGGCATGAGTGTAATGTGTAATATAGCCACATTATAAACACACGTTCAAGTGATACCAGTGTCTTTCAGCCCAGGCCCTTGCTTTTGTCAGGTTCTTTTCAGCTGATACATCAGACTTGAAGGTGCTGAACTGTGGATGACTGGTTCCCAGTGGCCACATTGGTATGTATTTCCTGGTATGCCTTTGAAGATGTGCATGTTTAAGTTATGAACTGGTTTGTGATGCTGCTTCCTTGTGGGGTCCTGCAGATCCCACACTGCAGCTCATCATTAAAATGAACAGCCATATCCAATTTCTATTTCCTAGCACACCTAGTACAATTTGTTTGGTTCTGCCTCTCATTTTATTACATAGGAATCACAGCTTCAGAGCACAAAGCAGGGATATGAACTACATTCTCTGCCCTTGGGATCAAAGCTTCGAAAGATTTCAGGACTGTAGCATCCTTTGGATTGCTGGTTTCCTTCCTTCAGTCTGGCAACCACCGTGCTGATTTTTGACCTCATTAGAGCCTCTCTCAGGAAGATGAGGTACCAAAATGTAACGCCTGATGTAGCCTCCAAAGTATGGTTGTATGCTATAGTGGTCTGACCTTTTCATTATTCTGCAGTTTGACTGACTGGCTACCCCAGCCCTTTCCCACAGGTTGAGGAAGCTGTAATCATCAGAGGATGGAGCTGCTAGATAATCAGCATACAGAATGCCGAAAAGGTCAGGATAATCCAGTATACATAACAGATGGATGCACAGATAGGTAATGCACAAGCAGAACTTGAGGACTTGATAATGTGTTTTCTAACCTTCAAAGAAAGTAGCATCCTTTCTCCTATTCCCTCTGTGCCCAAAGAAGCCCACAGACTTGTTATTTGTTGTTTCAAAATGCATATAGTCTTTACAGTTTTCATATAATGCAGACAAAATGCATTTCCTGCCTGGATGCCTGCAGGACACAAGCAACAAGGTTCAGGGGGAAATACTAGAAACATTTTAGCATTGTTTTCTTTCAAAACACCCATTTCAAACACCTTATTTCTGCTCAGCATTTTCCTCTTTTCCTTAAAAAAAAAGAAAAGCAAAAAGGCATTAAAATTAGTATCTCAAGAGGAAGCTTGTTAAAAATTACAAATAGAGTATTCTCCTTTCCTTTTCCCACTGGTGAAATAGTATCAACAAGAGATAAGGTATATGGGAGAGAATCTAAAAAGTAGTGGTTTATTCTGTTCTCTGAACTATAGGACTGGTTGAAACAATGACAAATTACTGCTTTTCTTGTGAACATTCCATGGCCAAATATCTAATACTGCTTATTATTATGCCTTCTTCAGGATAGTACAAATTACTCAGCTGAAAAAAGATACTAAAATCCAGTATCACTGCACCAAAGTGCAGATACCTGAATTTATTGCTAGACTTGGATGTACTAGCTCAAAATCACAGCATCAGAGGGACATAACTGAAGACTAAGGTCAAAATAATATGTAGGAGAAAGCTCCATGTTATTACAAATCAATTTGGTTACCTTCCCTTAATCAGTCTAGAAATCAATCCTCTCCTTCCTTACACATTTCCTTCCCAAGATTCAATGTAACCCAAAGGGTACGAAATAATTATCTACAATTAAAGAATATGCAGCACAAGCCAAGGCCAAGGTGAAGCTCTAGGGATCTTTCATTTGCCACTTTAAGGTAGGTTGAGAGTAGGCTAATAAAACACCTAACCTTCTTTATTTTGTTGTTTGAAGGGAAACTGAACCTTGTACAGCAAAGAAGGACATATTCCTATTGCCATTCTTTGCAAGGGTAAGAGTCACAGGGATGATTTTTAGTCACAGCAGAGTTTATTGAACTAAAACCCCTGCAGATTGTTCGCTTCAAATACCTGGCTGAGCAGGGTATAAAACCAGAAAGCAAGGTCCTGTAGCCAATGCTGATTCATTCACGGCTTGTTTGCCATGGTATTGGCTATCTCTGTCCCATTTCTGCTACTGGAAGCTGCTTTGGGTTCTGGCATTAGCATTTCTTTTTATGACCTAAGAAATAATCCCTCCCTCCTAGTCCTGTCAACACCATTTGCCTTGCTCAAGTCTTCATCGTTTTCCTGTACTGATTGCTCCAGTTTGTTTTATGACTTAGTCCTTCAGACGTTCTCTGCACGGCTCCTTTTGAAGAGCTGTGCAAGGTCAGATGTCCATGTCCTTATCCTGCTCAGGCGATAGCAAGAAACACGACTATCTTCCCAGTTCCTGTTTGAAGGAAGGGGGAAAATAGGAGCTTATATGTACCCAGACCCAGGTCAGCCCCTGTGCCCTTAATTTTTCCTCTGGATTTCAGGACCCTCTACACCAGTTCTCTCCCTGATGAAACATTTCTTGGGGAACACTGATGAGAATGACAGGGCTCAATCTGGATCTCCTGCTGATTGGAAGAGGTCTCTGCCCTCTGGAATAGCAATACATTAAAGCAGAACCTCTTTATGTCCTAGTTTAGGTGCCAAATGCCACCTCTGGTTTGAATCCAAGCCTTTTTTCTCAGCCTGCAGGGTGTCTGAGGCCTGAGATCCTCAGTTATCCGGTTTGATCCCTTTTTGGCTGCACCTTGTGATGTGCAGGTACTGGTTTACTAATTATCCCTGCTGTAGTCTCAGGAGAGCAGGTGGAAGGGTCTGTGTTAATTATGCCCTGAGGCTGTGATGTCCTGTCCCTAATCAGCTGCCCTCAACAGTGTTTTTGAAGCAGGTTGCAGGCACTTGCTACCCACTTGAGCACTGAAAAACACCAGGCTCTCCTTTGACTGGCATCTTAAGATGTTTTGCTTCAGGCCTGGACAGTTCATGACAAAGCAACCAAATACTTGGTATTTCCACTGTCATTGTCCAGTGCTCATGCTTTAACCCATCCTGTGCCATAATGGAATGTGGCTGTTGCTTATAGGCATTCCTGTTTGCCCAGTAATTGCATTTCAATGGATGGGACCAGTCATTTTGAGATCACTTCAGGCTGGAACCATGCTGCAGTCTTGCATCTGGCTAATGCTTATAAAGGCTGCCTGGCTTTGACTGGGAGCTTGCTAGCCAGCCACAGGTAACTGGTTTTATTCTCTTTACTATAGCTAAGCATTCTATATGGCTTTTCATACTGAATTGCTGTTTGAATGCAACTTAATCTTCCTTTCCCTGCAGAGTCATTTTTCCATGTGGGTAGCAGGGGTTGAAATATTCATGGTTTTGTCTCTTTCCCTACAGGCAGACACACCATTACAGCCTCCTGCAGTAGGAGGGAAGATGTCACCTCCTAACACCTTTTTCATGAAGACTGATGCCTCTTCACTTCTTTCTGTGTAGCTAAATATCCACTGAGCATTTAGCAGAAGTAAAGCTGTATAGTCTACCTGAAGAAGGTGAGGCTTCAGGCAGTGCTGCCAGTGGACAACCTGACAATGTTGGGCAGAGTGGGATGAATCTCAGAGAGTTTGGTCTATCCAACAGCTCTGGACCTTGTTTCAGTTAACCACATATTCAGTGGTGAACTGTCTGTCTCAGTGTAGAGATATGAGCAATACCAGAGGATGATTTATCCTGTCCTAATAGGGGTGCTTAAGAGCAATGGGATGAATTGCAGTTTGGTACCATCTTTTCTTTCACCATGTGACAACAGGAGATGTAGGTACATATATATGTATTTTACAATCTTAGCTGGCCAGCTGATGATTGTGTGTGAGAGCACTGAGGAAAGGGAAGTTGATCTTGCTTTGTTTCATTTCTTTTTTGCTGCAATTTCTTTCTCCTCTGACTTCAGGAGTCAATACAGGAGAGATTTACTGCTAAGAAAAGATGTCAAATTGCTGTGATTAGATCCAGGTTAAATCTATAGGTTTCCTAAGCTCTTCCTACCTATATTCTGAACACTAAGGGAAAACAGCTTATGAACTCAAAACTCAAAGGGAAACAAAGCAGCTTTAGGGAACTAGAACTTTGTGAGATGGGACCTAAATTAATCCCTGCTGTAAATCCATTGTAGTCCTAGACAGATTGGGCTGAGTCAATGAACAGTAGGCAAAGGCATGGTACAGGCTGTTTTATTTCTCTGCAAAACCTAACTTCAGTCTTAGTCATTGCTGGTCATGTTACACAGCCATTATATTTAACAACACTGGTATTGATAGCTGTAAACTTATTGGTTCTTACTCCTCAATGTTCTCCTTAAATCTTAGGCACACTGACCCATCTTTCCAGCAACCAGTGTTCAGGTCAAATTGCTAAGCAAGTCGCCAGTGCTCTCTGCTGTCTTTGATTGCCAGTGTCTTGTATTACTACATTTCATCCTGCAACAGCCTGGTGGGAAGTGTCAGCACAGAACTGCTCCATGAGTAAGGGGTGAGGGATAGGGGTAGTTAAAGGACACGGCTGGGGAGACAGAGAATATCCTGCTCCTCCCCCGGCTTATTTTAGAGGTAAGAAAACTGAGAAGTGGAGCTCTAATGTTAATTCAAATTGGGAGGGGAATCTGCAGCAGCTGTAAGGACACACCTGTCTCCTGAGAGTCCTACATCCCTCCCTCCTCCTGTGTTGTGCCTGTGGAGCTCCAGCTTGGCTCACTCAGCAGGGAAAGAACAGCCACAAAACTTGGCTTTGCATCAGTGTTCTGAATGGGAGTGCCCCAAAATCTGTACTTTTGCTATGAGCTGGAGCTCTCATCTGAAGAACAGCCTGGCCTCCTGACACAGCATTTGCCTTGACATCTTCCTTTGAATGCTACACCATGACTGTTACTACTTTTTCTCCTCTTCAAAGCAATAATCTACATAGAACAGGCATGGCACACTAGTTATTAATATGATAAAAATGGCAGCAAATTAAATAAACAGTTTGAATTTAGCCTCTACTGCCATTTAACTATAATTGAAGTCAAAATATAGTCCTTAAAGCAACCAAAATGAAAATGCAGTGTACTTTCTGTGACTGTTTCATTGTTTGAAAACAATTGAGTCTCGGGAAGCAATTACAATGAACCAAACTGCTTGTGCAACAGCCAGGTAAGAGAATATTAAGGTTATGGTGAGATCCTTTCACATAATAAAGCAGAGCATATAAGAGGACGATGTTCCCTGTGGGAGTTAGCCTCATGCTTTCCTTTCTCCACACTTCCTTGAAAATGTAGCCTTCTTGCTCATGTCTGATGTCCTTCCTGAACACATTGCTGGTTGTTGTCCTTCTTGGTGTCCCTGCCCATGGCAGTGGCATTGGAACTAGATGATCTTAAGGTCCTTTCCAACCCTAACTAATGTATGATTCTGTGATTCTTCTCAGTTTACATGGCTACAGTACAACTAAAAATAAATTAACATTTCTCCCACATGCAGATGAATTCCTCCTTGTTGCAAATCCCAGGCAATTTATACCTTTTGGGGGCTTTGATTATTCCTTTTGGCATCCCTGCATGAACGCATCTTTGGGTTACCCATTCACATGATGAACTTGATATATAGTAGCATGGATAATCGTGTTACTGAATCCAGGGGAGGACCATTAATAGCTGCCCATGCCGAGACAACATGGCTCCATCCCCTTGCTGTGAGTCATTCCAGCTGCTTGAAAATGCTATCTCTGTAGATTCCCCTTTGGTCAGGAAGAGGAGTATGGAGATTGCTTCAGTTCAGCAGTGAAAATATCTCCCCAGTTTGTAGACAAGAGAGCTCTTTCAGAGACATTCTTCAACAAAATACCTAATAGTGCTGTGCATGGCACAAACACACTCCAGTTCCCGAAGCCGGTGGATAAAACACACATATGCTGTCACAGATTAGATATGAAACAAGCACATGTTTCTGCACTGAATCAACTGCAGAATCATGTTTGCTGGCGCATCTGGTCACAGGACAGGGCCCTGGCATATGTACAGGGAGGGGAGTGCATAGGTACGTAGAGTCAAAAGATTTACCCTGCTTTGGAGCACTGAATCACAGACAGGGTGGAATGACAGCAATTAGAGATGGAGATTAACGCTCCTGGGTCTGAGAACATAATTTCAGTGGAGTCATTTCTGATTTAGCAGAGAAAATGCAGGTTCAGCAGCTCCACCACCTTGCTGAGGCCTGCTTCATATTTTCTCTCCTGCCATAACTGAACAATACAAGACACATATGTACATGCATTACATACAAACATACAACTCCAGCACAGCATTTCAAAAACAGGGTATGTTTTACATTTCATCTAAGTCTGTGTAAAACACCACCTTTTGTTTGCTTTGCAGGAGTTAAACATTTTCTAAATACTCACGTATTTATTTATTCATTTTTCAAATAAAAAGCTGAAACAAAACAAAGGGAACTTTTTTTCCCCCTCCCTTATATTGGTTGGTACTGGCAGTTTGCAGACTTAGGCTTTGGATTAGGTTATTCTCCCTCCCCACTTCCACTGCTGATGCTTTACTAACTCAGTTGTGAGATGCTGCCAATCTCATAGATAAAAGTCTCAGTGTTTCAGAGCCTGGTAACTGAAGGTAAGTGGCTGGACCAACACTGTCCAGTTAATGACTTACTTTCTCTGCTCCAATTGCTGCTAAGCAACTAAGGTACTTCTGACTGTCTCCTCACGTAATCCTTTCATTTCTCCTTAATTTCAATGGACTGTTTGCAGTTAAACACAACTCAGCATTTGACTGTAAACTCATTAGAAACAAGAGAAAGACCAAGGAAAACGTTGTTCTCCTGTGCAGTGAAGGAAAAAGAGGTGATATTGTGTAAAGGTGAAAAACCTGAACATAGTGCCACTTTTTGTTTGGTTTTGGATGGTGTTGGATAGTTAGATGTCTGAAATGCAATTGGCATGATGAACTCCATCTTCTAATAGTTACAAACTGCTTGGTGTAATTACTGTGCTGTTAACACCTATCTCCAAGAGCATGTGGAGGATGAGGGAAGAAGCAACTATGAAAGGACATGTGTGATGCTTAGCTCCAAAAAAAGTTGTGAAGAGGAGGTGTGAACTCCAGGAAGTGGAGAATCACAGACTAGTCATTTCAGTGCCAGGGCATGGAAGAGTATTGGAAAAAATAATTGAACCAGGTACTTGTTCACACCTAGAAACAAGTTGGAGAATAGGATAGCATTGATTTGTCAAGAGTATTGTGCTGGAGCAGACTGAGCTTCTGTTCTGGGATACCCAAAACTAAATCCAAATGAAATTGGGTGCTAGAGACAAATTTACAGGCAGGTGATGTAGGATACTTTGTACTTCTTATGGCACAGAGCAAAGATGATAGTAATATCTGCCTCCAAAAACACACTGTCCTGTGCTTGGTTCCGTTTCACTATCAGGACATTAGAAGGATCTGTTCTTCAAAGCCCTGTGTGAGTTTGGGACAGCTATATCAAAACTCACTTCCCGAGTCACAGATCTCTGGGAGAACACCACTTCTCTCAAGCAATGCGTTTGACAGTACCCAGGAATAAGCACTCAAGAGCCAGAGATGTAAAAAACCCCAACAAACACAACCCCTCTTCCCCCTCCCCCCCGAAAAACCAATATTGGCTTAAATCAATGAGTATATTCTGAAGTATTTCCAAATGGCCAGAGATCTTTGTTTCAGTGGTGAAAATCCCTTTTAAAAATGATTTTATTTGATCAATTAAATGCTACCAATTTCTGGATGCACTAACCACAGATTTGCTAAATTCCTGAGCTAATGAAAGGCTGGCTTGCTTTGACATGAATGGGAGTTTTGTTTGAGTAACAATCGAATAAGGACTTGGCCCAAAGACAGCAAGGAAAATATTTAGATGTTAAATATGTATTCAGAAGACCTTTCTTCCAATCTTTTCTCTTACAGTAACAGGACAGTAATTGTGTTCTCTAGAAGGGACAGTTCAGGGAGACGTCCAGCACCTCTCAGGATTTAGCAGAGTGAGCAAGAAACTATGCAAATATTTTAGTTTAGAAATACTTGTAGCTCCTTTTCAAACAATGAAAGCCTCAATTAAAGCCAGATCTCTGTTATTTAAAAATTCCAGGCAGCAACTGAGAGAGAGTTTCATTTTTTTCCCCCTCTCACTTGCAAACATAAAGTGCAAGGTATTTGAGATTCAGAAAGACCGGGTCTAATGGTAAAACTCTGAGAGCTGAGGAGTCTGAAGCTGTGATTCTTATCTGCTAAAGAGTTTTACAGTCATCAATACCTATAGAAAGCTGAAGTACAAGAAATAGGTGACCTTAATAGGTATGACTCTGTATGGGCTCATTGTAGCATGAAATTAAATTTTTAATCTGAATTGATGAACAAAAATGCTGGTTTGATCCTCCACACACACACACTGGTTTAAGTAGTTTGGTAACTATTTCACTTCCAGAATGTAGCTGCACCAAGAAGATCAGCAATGCAATAATCCACTTCATGGACTGTGGGCTGGGATGGTCCAGAAACAAAAAGGTCTCTGAGGCTTTTAGTTAAATCAGTGCAAGCAAGGTTCAGGATTCTTGAGGAGTTGTGTTCTTTTGCTTCTGGTAATTTACAAACACGGGGGTTAATCCCAAAGTCACTCAGTGAGTCTCTTGAGAGACTTCAACTGGCTTTGGATGTGGTTCCAGGTTTTGTGTATAATCACATTCAGCAACACCTTAGCCTCAGAGCTCATCTCATTCCAGCAGGCTTCCCTCAAAATTGATGCACTTCCTCCAAGTGTACCCTTAAAATACTTAGTGCCAGGCTGAATACAAAGCAGATATGCTGTCTAGAAGGGAATTGCTAACTATTTGGCTCGATCACAAGAATGCTAATATAAGTTGTAGAAGTTGAAATGAACCTATTAATAGAGGATCTCCTGCCAAAACCAAAGACTTTATCTTCTTGATTTCATTTTTAAAAGCCAACTTCTTTCCCATTGTTTTGAAGTTCTCAATATTAAAAATGCCCCTCAGTCCATGATCTTATTCACGGCTTCTTTTTCCCCTAAAATTACTTACAGAGATTTGACAAATAAAAACAAACATGGGAAAGGAAAATCATCTTTTCATTAGTATAGGAACCTGAATTTGGATATGCTGGTCAGCTGAAGCTGTCAGAATGGCTGGAGGAATTATCTGCTATTATCTGCCGAGTAAACACCATCACAAAGTGAAAACTGATGCCATAGCATTTTTTATAATGCAATAGGCACGGCCCTCACTACTGAGTATTGGAGCCAAATGTTCTGCCATGGCCCTATACAATAGCACTCTTTGACAATAGCTCAGTATTTAGTTTGTTATGAAATCCAGTCTATTTTGGGAGGGCCCTATTGTTTCCATTTTATATGTGCTGCAGACTTGAGTCTCAGAAAACACAGAACCAGTTGCAGAAGTTGTCACTTACTGAAAAAGCTGAAGGTTTTGTCCCACTGAGAGTGGAGAAGCATCTTCCTGCTAGCCTGAGCTGTGGAGACAGCTTGGCCCTGCAGGGCTGCACACCCATTTGTCAATGCCTGAGGGAAGGATCAGCAGTGAGAGCTACCAAGCACTCTGTTCTGTAATGATTTCTCAAAGTCGCAATGCCTGTCCTCAAGGTATCTCAACTTTGATGCTTCTCAGAGAAGTATCTCATCTTAGCACCAGTCCCTGAAGGAGGATATAATACAGTAAATGTAAATATCCAGCCCTGAGAGCTCTTCATTTCCTGAAACAAAGTGTTTTTGTCCCCATGATGAAGCTGACTCAGGAAGCATTACTTTATCTATTCTGCTGTCTAAAGGTCTGATTCTGCTCTCCTTTCTCTCACAAAAGAAAAGGTCGTGCCATTAAAGTTAATAACATGATGCATACAGAAGTGAGAAGAACATGAGCTGATTGTGTCTTCACCCCTTTCATGTGCACTGATTCACTCACTTTCACTGTGGAAAGCAGAATGCTTAGCAAGAAGTGAGTGCGATCCCAAATCAAATGCTGTTGCAAAAATAGCTTGTTGGGCAGTTGCTTCAAGAAGCCGCTGTTCCTGAGCATGTCCATGCCCCTACTTATGCCCTAAAATGCCCGTGGCTCTTGTCCCTGTGTAGACCCATTGCCTGAGTCTACAGCTGCATCAACACAGATCACTTTTTATCCTTTCCAAAATACTGGTTCTCACTGTGGCATTGTAGCATGGCTTAACTCAATAATTCCATGTAAATCAATGACCTAATGATGCAGTCAGTTGTATGTAAGGTAATCCTAGCCCTGGCCTGTTTTAGAGAGAAAACAAAATCGACAAGAATTTTGTGGGGTTTTGAGAAGTAGAGAATATCAAGAGGAAAAAGGGTATTTCCCCTGCCTGGTTTGATTAGTGAGCTGTGGTGTCCTGTGGTTGATGAAGGGGACTGATGTTAATATTTCAGACATTCATTAATGTTCTGACTCATGATGAGGCACTGGACTAGTCACTTCATTTCTGCTGTTCCCTGCCTCTCTTTCTAAGACTGTAAAAGAAGAGACACTAATATTGAAGCCCAGAAGATCATCATCAGAAGCTGAAGATTTATTTGAGCCTATGAACATCAATTAAAGAAAAGTCTAATAGACTCCTCTCTTTAGCTTTCTTTTGATTTCCTTTCTTGGTTTCCATTATATTAGAGCTGGACTCCTTGCTTTTGTTCACTGTTCCAGAAGTCCATAGCAGTCTGAGCCCCAAGCCTTTCCTAGTCCACATAAACTGTATTTGTGCATCCTCACACAATCTTACTCAAGTTACTGTAAGTTTGACCAGTCAGCCTTTCTCTGCTGAGATCAGTCTGAGTAAATTTACAGCTATCAAACCTCATTAAATAGGTATTGATATTTGTTGCATGTGTATTTTTTCCTCTTTTTCCCCCTTAAAAACAATTCCAGGTTTGTGTATCAAATGCAAATCAGCAAATGAGAGCTGATGAGGAGTTTGCACACAAATATGGTGCACTGATTCCTGGTACCTCTTTCATCCTGGCATTTTAGAAGACAGAATAAGCAACAGGTAGCACAGAACTGAAAGAAGGACTAACAATTACGTGGGAAGCACAACGTGTTCCCACATGCAATCCAACACTATAGCAGCAAAATACGGGAGGAAACTTCCCTTGGCTCCCCTGCTTATATCCAGCATTGGTTATGGGGAATGAGGCATTTCAGGTTCTGTGTTTTAGTTTGCCCATGAGCTCTGAGCATGATTGCTAGAGTGATTTCAGGGATGACAGCAGTTTGATGTGCCTGTGTTGACATGTGTGTGTTTGCACATATGGTCCACCTTTGCTCTCCAGTAATGTACTCCATCTTTAAAAGAAATGGTTAGTGCTGAGACTCATTATGGGCTTTCCTGGTATGAATCAAGGACTTGCTGCTGGAGTAAAACTGAGCTGCACTGGTTACTGTTAGCCAAGATTCAAGCCCAGATAAATGTATGTATGTGTTTTATCTATTTCATAAAACTCTATGAGAAATGGCTTGCTTTGGAAGCTCACCAACCTTCCTATTCTACATTTGGACTGCTTACATGTGCCAAAGCATTTGTAGATGAAGGACCATGCAGTCATCTTCCAGACAATATTCATAGCCTCTACTGATTAGAGTGTGTAGCCCCAATTACTTAAAATACAGCTGCAATCTGCAACCTCAGAGCATTTTATGTCCAGTGTGAGTGCTTTACTCTGAAAGTAAAGGCTTTCTTTTTTTCTCCCTTAGGCCCCCAACACAAAATGTAAAACCCAAGAAGACACAGCCTGAAGGGCCCCTGCCTTATATGTAATCATGGGAACTATCGCTTAGTATTGATATTGTCTTATTAAAGCAATTAGCCAAGCATTTCAGAAGCTTGTTAATGTTTCTAGAGTGACTTCTAATGAGGGATAATGATAACAAGCATGGAAGGTCTCTGGTGAACTTTAGATAATGATGTAAATCTGAGAAAGGTCAATGGTATTCGTGGATTCAATGATGGCCATTCCATTTCCATTCATTACCTAGTTCAGCTTTTATTTTCTCTTCTGAGGCCATTTACATCTGCAAGAACATGTTCCTTATCTAATCTAGAGCCCTACCTCTTGGTTCACAGATTGACTTAGCTATGAAGTAAATGATGCTGAGCCTTAGCACTCCTTGTAATGAGCTCAAGTCTAGACAACAACAAATCGATTAGCAGAATGAAAGCAGATACAACAGGAGGCACTGCAGCAATGACAATGGTTTACATTTACATAGCAAAACACTTCCCCAGAAGATCTCAAAACAGGGGCCTGGGCATCACAGGGAGCATTGTGTGGCTGTGGAAAGGGCAATGTCAGAGGGAAGTGGGATCAAACAGAAAGACATAAAAGGGCCCTACAGGGAGGCAAGAAATGGAGCTTCTTTGCCAGAGCTAGATTGCAAATTTCAGGTATGACAGCAAGGTCTAGAGCTGTAGGAACTATTTGTACTGGCATTAAACAGGCATTCACTGGCATAGAAATACCAGTAATATATCTGCACTGACAGATTTCTAGTTTATCCCTGTCCCTGGTCAGGGATTATGGCCCTAATCCACAGCCCACAGAAGCCTGTGCAACACTAACTTCAGGTAGGAGAGCAAAGCAGGACTTCCAGAGGGGTACAGAATGCCAGAAGGGAGCCTGAGAAAGCTATGGGGTTAGACTGGACACTGCTTCATAGTAGGATATCACATGAGGTTCTGGCTAAAGCTCCTATGCTGTCCTTTAAGGAGGCAAATGCAAAGGCACAGCACAAGAAAGGGTATTTCCACCCTTGCACAGAGCCATTATAGGACTTGGTGCTGTGTAGAATTCTTGTTTTTATAAAGAGCCTCAGAAGTAGTTTGAGGGGTAAGGGAAGTGTCTCTCAGTGATAGACTGAAAGAGCTGTCTATGTAGGAAAAAGAATAGAGAGAGATGACCTGATTACTCCATGCTGGCACTTTAGCAGTACATTCATGAGAAGAAAATGCTAGCTATCGAAAGGCCATTTAATCTACTAGAGATAAAAGCCTGTTACCAAGCCAGGCAAATGCAAAACGGAAATCACGTATACATGTTTATACAGGATTGGGTTTGGGTTCTTGGTTGGTTGAGGGGTTTGGGGTTTTTTTTTGCTGTATTTTTTAACGTGGAGGTGCTCAGCTGTGGAATTAAAACTCATTAGGAAGTCACTAAACTGTCTCTTGCCACTGAGCATGGAGTTGAGAGCTCTAGCTGGTGTTAGTGGCCTTGCCTTGCCTCACCTGTGGCTTCCAGGTGAAGCCAATTAAGCTCAGATGTGAGCTCCTCACCTTCACCTAAGATTTGCTGTGTGGAAGTGCTCTGTAGTTCCTGACATGGAGACTGGTTTTCCTGGAGCTTCTGTAAATCCTCATTTTTACTAGATGGATGATAACTGGAGCATGAAATGTGTCCTTACTGGTAAGGCTTCCTATACTCCTCACTGTGCCTTAGTTTACCCATCTGTTCAGCAGGCCCAGTTATGCTTGTATTACTGACCTGACAGGTGCTGCTATGAGGATTAATAATTAACAATGGGGTCTGTACATTGGGGCTGACTATAGAGCTCCAAGTGTTGTTGCAGGCTTGTAAAGAAATCAAAGGAGGCAGCAGGTAATTGCAAGTCATTTTCAGAGTGTAATTTTATGCCTTTGGTGGGAAGAAATATAAGTGAAATATGCTAGGCAGAATGTTTTCCATTCACACATTCTTTGCTAATATTTTGAGTCTGTAGATCACCTTTTGATTATTACTACAAATATTTGTTCTTTGTTTATTATTCTGCATCCTTCTAGGATTGAAAAGGAAGGGAGCAAGGAATGGCTGGTGAGAGGGGCAGATGGGACTTATTAAATAAGTAAATAAAAGGTCAGTCATCACATTAATCACTCCAGTCTGAACTCTGTGCAGATCCTCATGTTGGTGATCCCCCTCTCCAAGCTCAAAGTCACTGGAGTTGAGAGGGTCCATGCTTGGATAGATGTGCCTTTTGCTAGGAGCTGCTGCAGGGCTGGGACCAGGCTTTTCATCTGCATCTTGCAGTCCTGCATCTGTCCTTGGTTTTTAGTCTCCAAATGTTTGTGCAGTGCTGAGCACAGTAGTTGGCCTGACTTTGTTTCATAATAACTGATAACTGTAGTGGGAGAATGTTGGTTTGGGAAATAATCAGTGTTACTGTGTGTTCAAGCTGAGAGAAGCCAACCCATCCAGGCTTACTGTAGAAAATAAGAGTGTTCATGCACTTGAGAGATAAAAGCTTGAAGGATAGATGCAGAAATTAAGTGGCTTACCCATGGTTACGTGTTTGGTCAAGACAGGATAAAGCACTGTTCATGCCCAGCCTGAGGGAGCCCTGCTCCCTATGCTACTGTGCTTTTCCAGGTATATAATGATAAGTCTTCACCAGTCCTGCCTTCATTTGGTATTTCTTTCTTGGGCTATTAATTTGAATTTATCACAGCCAGGGCTTGTCTGAATATCTGCACTGATTGTTCTCTACAACTTTCATATTTAAAAGAACGCTCACACACCCCTGAAACAACATAGAATAGCCCACAGAAACACCCAGCGTTGCCATAGGGCATCCCTTGCCTTCTCCCCAGGTTTCTCTCTGAAGAATGCATGAAGAAGAAGAGTTGTTTTATGGTTTGGATGAAATTATGTATCTTTATTAGGATTCTCTTCTTGAGAAACAACTTATTAGACGCAAGAATGTTATATTATACTACCTCCCCCTTTTTCCCTGGGAATTTACAGTTCACACACTGCACCAGCACATAAATCCAGTTTTATTTCTCAATTTATTCACCTGGAACTAAGTGGATTAAATCTTTTTTTTTTTGGTTTATTTTTTTTTAAGGAGACCAGCACTGCAAATAATCACGATTGTTAGACAGACAAATTGGAGGTGGCTGTGGACATGCAGTTGCTTTCTATGCAAACTTTTATGCTTGCTGAGTTTAAATGGTGATTTTTTTTTTCCTTAGTGCAAAATTTACCTTTAATGACCCTCTTTCCCCTTAATAAACCAGGATTGATTAGAATTTGGCTTTAAGAGATGAAAGGACTCTGCAATTATCTACTTGTATATGCCCTTCAGTAAACTACCTTGTCTCCCCCTTTCTACCTCCCCTTCTTAAGAAGACTTTCCCAGGTCCCTCTTGGCTGCGGTTGAACGATGTTGGCTCATGTCCATGCTGCAACAAAGACCTGGCATTCCAGCTGTCTGCTTCTAATCTCCAGTGTCAGCTCTTGTTAATGTTTCAGCATGAAATCAGAGGGGGCAAAGCTGCATGGAATATTAAAACCATGATCAGAATTCCACTGAAATGCTGATAGTCTGCAAGCACCATTAGGAGGGCCGTCAAATCACTGTCTCGCATTAAATAAAAAGAAAAGATTTCTATCGCTGGGGCGCACGGGAAGTACAATCAGTGAATCACTGCCCTAAATTAGCATTTTTTCAATTGGAGATCGAAGTTGATTTATTGTTCTACACAACATTAATGTAACTATGTGCTTGACCTGTTAAGGCAGCTAATTTTTCATTTAAATGGCTTCTTTCTCTATGCAAAAAGGTTGTAATCATATTTCAACTTTGCAAAGTGATCAGGAAAGTACTGGACTGTTTCAAAATTGTCTTGAGTCTCTCTTCCTCCCTTCCCCCCAGCTCTCTTATGCCTAGTGGTCAAGGGCAAGGAGTTTAAGGGAAAAAAAAGCTGTCTCAAGTAATAAGCTTAATTGTCATTTGACTTGAGCTATTTTACACCACTCTGACCATGTAGAAAAGCATTTGAGTGGGTGTAAATTTCACACCCCCAAGCCTTGCAAAGGGAGCTCAGAACACGGGGAGGATCTGGCCCTGAATAATTCCAGGTTGTGCAGAAGAAGGGGAGGGGAGGTGTGTTATCCTTCTGCATTTATTTTTCTCACTGCTCTGAGTAAACAGTTGCTGGATATGACCACAAACATCTTGCGTTTTTCACAGGTTAAGGTATAGCTCTGAGTTCAGCAGCAGCAAGACTGAATTAAAGGCTGAGAAACATAGGCCAATACAGAACTTAGCACAGAATGAGCAGTGCAGAAATTCCTGCTGGTTTTAATGGATGTTGCCAGGTACTATACACACAGAACAAGAGTTGTAGTTTTCCAATGACGTTTGTTTTGCAAATGAAATCTATGATTTACTGGAAGTGAAGCTGCCTGTGAGAAAGTGTCGCTGATAGGTCTGAAAAAGCATAGCTGTCCAAGAGGAAGTCTACTTTATGGTCTGAAAGGCCATTCCATTTTGCAAATGTAATTTATAGTTTGAGAAGAGGAATGGCTTTTTAAAAGGCAGAAATCCAATCTGTGTGCGCAACCTGCTGCGGTTGTCCCTTTCTTCTTGGTTCAGGAGGGTGAGGAGGTGGAGGTTTGCATTCTCCAGTGCAGGCAGGATGGGAACCCATTTCCCATCTCACTCCAGTATGTTTCCTGTTAAATGTGTCTACTTTATACCCAGTCACTTCCAACTGTTGCTGTCTCATAGTCCAACCTGGGAAAGCTGCTGTACAAATTGACAATCTCCAGATGACAATATAGAGCACCCTGGTGCCTCCTCCCTGGCAAAGTGAAGATAATATACATTTCCAATTAGTGGTACACATTCTAGTCATGTTCTCTTTTTACTCCCTAACTATCTTTGTTTTGCTAAAAAGCTGTTCCGTCATTAATGAAATCCTGCAGTTCTGCTAATCCTAGATACAATGCAGCTTTTCTCTAGCAGGCTATCCCTGACATAAAACTACAGTTACCCAAGCTCCCCACCACATTAAGATTCGTTGTCATTTGCTTTTCATTACATACCTGATGTAGCACAGTAGCAGTCAAACGTCCTTGGCAGGCAAAGCAAAGTATTTAATTGTATTAGTTTCCGCTTGCTCCACCTTAGGAAAGTGGGGTTTTCTTTTGTTGGGAGGGGAGGAAGAAAATACTGTATCATGGAAACTTATACTTTCTGGTTGGATGTAAATGTAATTATCTTTAAATTCTCAAAGCAATCTTGCAACACAACCCCCCTGCCCCCCCCCCTTCCCAGCAACACTGTATTGCCAGTGCCATATGAAATGCCTCTCCATAGAGGCAAACAATGAGGCATTCATCAAAGGGAACTAGTGATTAGATGTTTTTCATTTTCAGAACTTTAAGAGATAAATAGGGGCCCTGTTCCTTCATTTGATGTTCCAGTGCTGTTGGGATTCAATTAATCTCTTCTGATAAATACCAAATTTCTGCAATATTATTTGGGAAGAAAGAGTGTCACACAGAATGCTGACTTTGAGTCCTCTGAATATGGGTGCTGGTTTGCAATAAAGAAATATATTAAAGCAGCTTGGATGACCATGGGGCCTGGAGCAGGGCTATGAAGCTTTTCCATTTAACAGATGTGGGTTTTCCCAATATTTCCCTTCAAAAAAGGGATAAGGAGTGAAGCATTATAACCCTACCTTATGTTTTAGGAGATCTGAATTCAGACCCTGCCTTTTCTGTGGCATTATTGAGTCTCTTGTTGTGTTCATGCCCAATTCTGTTAAAGGAAGAGTTAATCATCATTTCCCTCATCGGTATGTTGGAGACAGGCTTTTTTAACTCTATTGAAATGCTCAAGTACTATGGGGTTAAGCAGTGCAGGGATCTCTCTAGATAAATGCAGTTACTACATGTAATTTCTACAGTCTTCATTTGAATATGCAGAATTGCTACCTAAGGGAGCTATCACCGGCTGCCTGCTCTATGGCCTATGAAAAATGAGTTGCTGCTTTCAGCCCTGACAGCAGAGTCTAGGACGTGTGTCTGTTACAAAAGCTGTCTCTGCAATTGGTAATAATTTACCCACCTATTCCCATTGACAATTTTATTAATAAGATCAATGGCTGAACAGGGCTCAAACACTGAACATGCATCTTGTCATTGCTGGAGCAAATGAGGGATATTGATGGAGCAGGCGGTGGAGGCTTGTGTTGCTGCTTCTGCGTGGTACGTTAATGGTGGGTGGACCAAGAAAATAGGTCAGGTTTGATCAATAGGCCTGTTTTCATGAGTACTGAATGTACTTATATAAATGGACCAGCTCAATTAAAAAGAAAAATAAATTAGGCAACTATCAGGCCCAATTTGAACTTAATCTAAAGAAGGAATAAGTGTGCTCCTGGCAGCAATGCTGTGAGGAAGCTTAGTGAAGGTGATGCCTATCAGATATGTTCCTGACTGATGTTGGGGGGTACTCAGGTGGACATGTCGAACTCTGTCTATATTGCTATGAGGAGTCAAGCTTGTGAAGCCCTATGGGGTGAGTTACACGGTTAAAGCTCAGCCCAGCACTACTCCAGAAGTGTAATCTTGTGCATGTATTTTAATGAATCTGGCTTAAATTGCTGCAGTGACTTTTGGGTCCATTTGTGGGTTTTATCCTGGTCACATTTCACTGCTAGAATTGGCATGTTTCTCCTTATGACTATTCTGCACTAAAACTACTTTGCATGTTTTGCTATAGAATGAGCAGACCTTAGGATGGCATATGCTGCGTTGCCAAGTCAAAAGACTTAACAAATGGTGGTTTAGGGTTTGACCCTCCTTCCTTTTACCTCTTTGGCAAATCTGCCACTGGTTTTACTAGAGCAGAATCTGATACTGAGTTTAGCGCTGAGAACAAAATAGGGGTTTATGGTCAAAGGCTGCAATCAGTTTCCAGGACACCATGGAAATAACAAGGGACAAGTGGTAGCCGTACCTACCAAAAGTTTTTGGCATGCATCATCATCTTTGTATTTAAAAGATGGAACAGCTCCTTTGTAGTCTTTGGGATTGATGTTAGCCTTGTTGAGGTCAATAGGAATCTTTCAAATGATTTCAAGGGCTTTGGATGAAGTCTAAAGCCAAACTGCTCATAAAAAGTTAAGAAGGAGCCATAGACTTGGGGAGGGACAAGGAGGTCATTTGGTTACAAAAGTGGATTTTGTGAACTTCTGTTGGTTTTATCAGGTGCTTTCTGAATGCAGCTCAGCTTGTATTATCTGCAAGATTTTATGTCACTGCAGTATCTCAAGCTGCACCGATAACAGGATCTCAGAATGTATTCTTAACACAAAACATGTAGAGAGTTTGGGAAGGTTTAGTCTCTGGATTAACTGAGTGGAAAATGTCTTTTATTGTAGCTACAGATGGCCCACAACACAGGGGAGGAATCTGGAGGAAAAAACTGGAGTTGCTTTGTCTTTGCGACTTCATTAGGGTTTTCCAAAACTCTGAGCATGAGAAATGGAGAATTATCTTCATGTTTTCTCATTCTTTTTCAAAACATTACTGTTTCCCTAGCAGAAAACATTAAATATGAATGTGAAAAAATATTCAAGCCATTTTGTGTGTTTTACTCTGTAAGAGAAGTTAATACTTGAAGGAAATCTAGCAAGATTTCCAAGGAATCCACCTTGCAAACTATGTGGAAATGTGTTAAACCCAGATCTGAATTTCAAGCAATGGAAAGTAGCTGTTTGATGATATTTGATTTCTGATTTGTTTTGTTTTCCTTCATGAGGCTTCTCCCCATGAGGAATTTGACTCCTGATGTGCTGTAGTGAGATTGCTGAATGTCTGGTGTGATAGGAATCCGCACTCCCTTCTGACAAGTCATGCTTCATTATGACTATCATCAAAATCAAAATAGCAGCCTTTATTTTTTGCTGACTGTATTGCTAATGCAATGGAGACTGGAGAGAGAGGTGGGTGGGCAGGCAGAGAGAAAGCATAGCAGGGATAATGTCACGTAGTTGAGAACAGGATATTTTCCTGTATAAGATTAAATTATCAAATTGAAACCTAGTGCTGTGATCAAGAAACTCAGTTCTCCATATGACAGAATTGCCAGTCTGGGCCAAATTTATCCTTGATAGAAAGCCATCTGTGTGTATAATTCTGTCCAGGTTGAAGTGGGACCCTTGATAGTAGTGGGACCACCACCAGCAACAGGGACTGAGATATCTGTGTGTAAACACCATTCTTGGGTGTTGTGAATAATATTACTTATATCTAGGGTGATTTTCATTTAATTTCTCCAGCCCTTACAGTAAGAGTCATAGATAGATGATAGAATACTTACCAGTGAGAAGACTTGTCTTTGTGGGGAAAATGAAAGACTAGACCAGGCAGCAATTGCAAAGGAAATCCGTAACCTATATTTGGAGCACATTAATAACATGACTAGTGACCTTTCTGCTGACAAGGAATGGGTATTGATTTCCTACCCAGGAGTTGTGCAGAACTATAGATCAGTTATTTCCAGACCAGTCTTTGTTGTGGTCACAGTTTTGGCCAGTGCAAACTTGGTGTGGGTATAGTTTAGGCTGGTATAACCCAAGTATAGCTGAGCAACTAGAACAATGCTTTGGTATGGCTGCCAGAGGTACAGCTGCTGGTAACCATGCTTGAGCTTGTACATTGGACTTTCTCCTAAAGAAAAGTTAAGTCTGTTGCTTTTAAAGCTTCAGAATCTCACTTTTCTTGGATGTATATACATGTGTACACACATTGGCTTGATATTTATGGTGATGTGGGAGGATGCGGAGAATTCAGGTCCCCAGAAGTTTTGAGTGTTTTGGTAACTTCATATTTTATTAGGGAATAAAAATTCCAGGGTCTACTGTCCTCCCTGAGTTGGAATTAATCCCAAGGGCAGGTCCATGGTTCACTGCTGTGAAAACCCAGAGGTCCCAGATCTAAGGCACTCTGTTGGGTCAGCTTTAATGGTGGGTTTCTCCAGTCTGTAAGTCAGAGTTTTTAGCTGCTCTCCAGTGTTATACTTGGAAATCAGAGAGGATTCCCTGGGTCATGTCCCATCTGCAGAAAACCCAAACCCTCCCTGGAAAATACTTGGACTTTGCAAGCTTGCATTCTTGACAGAACTCTTGACAATGTCTATCTTTCCTAGTAAATGCCTCCCCCTCCTGTGTCTTATTGCTCCCCGAAGACAAATGAGGCAAAGAAAAGGTACATTTGTTGCAGACTAAGGAAGAGATAGAGAAGTGTAATAGTCCTGATCTTTCTCTCACAACTGCAGCAGTGTCCTCCTGTGAATTCTAAGGTAGTGACAGATTTTCCAGACCCTTTCAGAGCTGTCTGTGTGCTTAAAAAGTGTTGTGAAGCCCTCTCTTTTCTTGAGAATCCAACTAGATGATACTGTCATTGTGGCACTGGTTATTCCGAACACCAGCTATTAGATAGTGACACTTGCTCTATACTTCCCTTAAAATATTGCCTTATCTACCCAGTACTATGAACTCCTATTGGAAGAGGATAACCAAGGTTCATTTAGGGAGCAAACAACTGGCCTGAAAGCTAGTAGGTAATTTGCAATTTGGGTTTCCTGCATGAGGGCAGGTAATTGTCTGGTACCCAGGAGTGGGGTGGATGTCTGCTTCCTGCCTGTGTCCAGGAGTAATATACAGAATCCATTAGAGAGATGCCTAATCATCTTAACCTGTCAGATCCAAACCACCCTCTTTTAAGAGCCAATTTGTTTTCCTGCCAGATCGATGTTCTTATCTGTAATTGCACAAGCCATGAATGGCACCCAATAACCAGTTAATATTCAGTTCCATTCCATGGCAGGGTGGGGAGCAGGGAAATGTCTTAATTTAAACATTTATTGTACAACTGTGAAAATGTCCTAAGTGAAATTAATTGAAGCTCAGGGAGAATAACTTATAAATCACCTTGTCTGGCTTGCATAAAATGATATAAGGATATGCTGAAGCCTTATCATGGTGCTCTGCCGAGCTGTAGAAAGCTTTAACCCTAAGGTTACTGCTGTTATTGTGGCTCCAAGATGGAAGAATCTGACTCCTACAGGTTATGTGCTAAAGGGAGGACTGATCTAATTAATACTAATCCACAAATTTTTCCTGTTCTTTTGCAGCTCTCTGCAATGGATCGTGCTAGACAATTTGAATGTAGTGTTAATGCTGTCAGCCATTCATCCCTTAGACTTCAGCAGCACCTTAAAAGGGGGTAATAATCCCATCAGACTGCGCTTTTCACAGTACAAATATCACCAGAAAATGGAAAAACAAGCCCAGTGACGTTAGCAGGATAGGATATAAACAATACTGGCTAAAACGCAAGATGGAAATTAGGAAGGCTTAATGGGGAATTTGAAGAACACATAAAGACACAAACAACTTGCAGCGAATTTATTGATTTGCTTGAAACAGTGGGGACTGCAAAGGAAATACTTGCTATGCTTGAATGTTAGGAGAAACACTTAAGTAATAGTACTGCAGACAAATAAAAGCCTTAGCTACCTATTAACTCTTGTGACAGTGGGTAGTAGGGGAAGATGCAATGCAGTGACAGAGCAGGAAGCACTGAGGGATTGAGGTTTGAGATGGATGATACCTTTTAGTTTGCTTTTGTGCAGCTTTCAACACTGTGGAGGCCTGGTTTGTGACTCGTATCTGCTCCTGTAACAGTAGAAGAGCAAGAAGCTCTGGGGACTAAAAAGCACATACTTGTGATTTGTGAAAGATGTGACTGAGCTACGGGGGGAAAAAAAAGTGATAATCCTGCTCAAATCAGCTGCTCGATGGGAAGCCTGCAAAGGCTGCCTCTTTGGAAGTGTTCATCCTGCATATTGCAAATCAGCAAGGCTTAATTAAGCACTGGGCAGGCTGAATGAAGAGATTATTTAAAATAGAATTCAGTAAAAACTACTTGATGTGATACAGATGAACCAGTGCAGCTCCTGTAAAGGAAACTCATGTCTCTATAACAAATTTGGGAACAGATCAACAAACTAGTGAATAAAGGAGAACTGGTTGACATTAATTATATAGGCATGCAGAAAGTCTTTGGACAAAATCCCTAACAAGAGTCTACTAAGGGAGGCAAGTACCCAAGGGCTGACTGGTAAAGCACTGCTGTGGATTTGATGTGAGTTAAAAGCTCCCCTCATATGCACCCCTAAGACAGGAAGTAAATACACTGGTTTTAACGTAGCAAGAAATCAGTGCTGTGCCTAGGGTTTGGTAATCACTTAAATATATTTACTGTTGAGTTGGAAAAGTAAAAAGTGAGGCAGCAAAAGCTGATTCAAGCTAAGCTGGAGGTGGCTGAATGGTTTTAATGGAACCCTACATAGTAAAAGGGAAACCTGAGGGGCAGGGTGGAAATTCCTGGCTGACAACTCCAAGGGACTCTTCAAAAGAGTATTTGGACAGCCCATATCTAAGTTATCACTGAAGGGAAAAAAGAGGTCTGTGACTGCACAGTTCAATGGTATCACTGTTCAGTTTACAGTGGCTAAGAAAAACACCAGTGAAGTGGTAGGGAAAAAACCCAACTAGCATAGAGCATGATATTGCAAATATAAAGATACTATATCGGTGTCCCATGATACTGGTCACTGCTATGCAAGTAGGGTACAGAATAAATAGAAACAGCTGGGAGATGGACAGCAGAAATAATTAGACGCCTGCAGAAGTTCTCAAAAGAATAATTTCTTGAAAGAGATTGTTCAGATGAGAGAACATAGAAGTAAATAATAAAAGGAGCAAAGAAGGTGAATGGTAGTACATTCAAAATGGTTAAAAAGAACTGGGTTTTGTACAGTTGACAAAAACCTGTGGAGTTCTTTGTCTCTTGACATGGTTGAGGCCAGGAATCTGGTGGGATTGAAAAATTCATTGACCATTTGTACAGTGAATGGAAACATCTGCAGGAAAATGGTGAGATGCTGTTCTTAGAAAAGAACTGGCACCAACGCTCCTACTTTGGGGCATAGCTCAATAGCGACTGAGGGAAGGATAGGGAAGAAATTGCCTCATTAAGGTTTTCTGTTGTGATCCAGGAGGAGACATGTACTTTATTCTGCAGTTTGATTATCACTGTAATAAGTTAGTTATTTGGTTTAGGTAAATATGGCAACACAGTTTTTATTATAGCATGTTGTCCAAGTTCTTGTGAAAGGAGGGTGGTTTAAGAGTGAATTGAGATTTCCCATAATTGCAATATGGCATCATCAATGCACATCTGTACACAGATGCTTAAGGCAGTAATTGCACAAGTTTATAACACTCAATTAAAATTGACTGCGCAGGTATATTTAAGTGCTAGCAATAAATGACAGACCGAGGGAGATTATTTGTGGTTGTTCTTAATGAGGGGGATGAGGCTCCTGCACAATTCCCAAATTATTTGCCCCGTCAGGAAAGGACTAAAAATGATGATGAATTATGATTTATTATTATTATAAATAAAGCAGACAAGCAGCATTTGTCCAGTTTGAGAAGCCCATCCTCAGCTGAGATGGAGGGCAGGAGGAGTAGGTGCCCTGGGGATACAGGGGATGTGGGGGGGGGTGCAGTGCTGGGGGCTGCCTGTTGTGCACCACTGGGTGCCTCCTCCCAGAGCAGATTTGCTTACTGCCCCCGGATCCCTTCACAAAAGAAACCTGGGGAGTCCAAAATTCAAGAGGCAAAACTTGATTCCTAGGCAAGAAAAGAAACCAGAACAAAACAGCAAAGCCCCAACCCGGGATTCTCAGATGAGCCGAAACTTGGTGCTACAGGCAGTGAATCTGACAGCTTCTTGCCACCTCCTCCTGGTGTGATTTACTTTGAACTTTTCAATATAAACAATGCTAAAACTGTACTCAGGTAGGGATTTCATGGCCACAGTTTGCAGAACAGGACACTAACATTCCTGTCCTTTCTCTACTGCAAAACTGCTATTAACTCCCTGGAAATCTGTTTGCAGGGAAGCAGAATCAGATCTCTAAAAAAGCAGAAACAAAGCACAAAGAAAAGCATCATCTTAGAGCATTAAATATGTTGAGCAAAATAGTTTTGCTCTGTTATTCAATGCAAGTAAAAGGATTGGGGTAAAATGTGTGTGAAGGTATTTACACCCCTGCACAAGGAAATCTTTCTCTGGTTTGAAATCCAGATCGGTGCAACAGGAAAATAAAATGCTGAGCCACCACACAAACCTCTTGTCTCTCTTCTGTGTCAACTTGGACTTGCAGAGAATAGCATTTCGTTTCCTACTGTTGAGGCAGCAGCAACTAAAGTGAATGTTCATATGTGTGGTGAGGCATTTGTCCCTGGAAAAATAACATCTCTTCTTCTATTAATGTTTTAATTAATCCCTTTTAGTTATGAAATGTAACTTTACATTACATAAAAAAAAATTACATGCAGTCTCTTAATCTGCTAATCCTTTCTCCAGACAAGCTGGTTCTTTTTAAATCAACTGCCATTTTATCAACCCAATGGAGCAGAGATCCGGACTCAACTCTATTCAACAATACATTCTTTTCATGAGAGACTGGCCTAGCTAATATGACACCACAAAGGGCTTGAGGAATTCCAAATACCCAGCTCTTTGGATTAAAAGCATAATAATCCCATGCAGTTTTTTGTTCAGAATTGATAGAATGGTTGTATAGTGAGTCACACTTGTTTGAACTTATCAAAGTAACAATATATCAAGCATTTCGTAGGATGATATTTTATTTTCTCAGGTTGATTCAACTTCTTTCAAGCCTTTTTCTTTTTTAAGTGTGTATTTATGACTGCCAAATGCCCCTGCAGTTAAACAATTAAAGCATGTAATTAAGCACAGAATCTGATAGCTGTTGTTTTATGGCTAGATTTCCATACAGTTTTTATATAGACATAAGCATTGTTGTCACAAAACCAGCAATGGTGGCACAGCACAGTACACAGTGTGTCCCAGTGTAAAAGTAATTTATACTGCTGTGACTCTTTCCCCAACCCATAAGCATGCCTGTACTCTATTTCCAGGCTATATTGCAGAGCTAAAGCAGGACAGCTTTTGTATGTCAACAAGCCCGTTGGGAGACAGAAAACAAGGCTGTTAGGATTAGCAACCCAGTAGCCTTAATAAACTCAAGGGTGAATCTGAAGCTTTGGGAGGGAGAAGGAGATGGAGGTGTGATGCAGAGCTGTTGCTATCTGCTGCCATCCAAGACCTGCTTCTGCTGCAGCAGACCCCTGAACTAATGGTACCCCAGCTCCTGCATGGTTGTTTGCTGCCAGGCATGGTATCCTTTTCATCTCCTGATATTGCTATCCCAAATAAACCTGATGTGAGCCTAGCCCATAAGCCTCGCTCTATTCCCTCCCACTTTGCATTGGATTAAGTGAGAAGAGACAGAACCAGTTTTCTTTCAGATGGGTTTTATAAGCTTATTAAAAAAGCTATCAGTTGCAATAACAAAAAGGATAGCTTCTTAAAAGTGAATTGAGATACTCATTACCACATTGCAGTTCTTGTTGGAGGAGTGGGTGTTTTTATTACTAACGTGGTTTTCTCTTAGCGTCAGTTGGACTGTAAGCAAATTTCATGCCTGCAAGCTAGGAGTTAATGGGCTGGAGCACTGTGTAAGGACCTGTACTTCAGCTAACATGGGAAGAGCACATTACAACTGGAAATACTTGATGGGCTCCAACAGGGCAGCCTTAAAAGGGGGCTCCTTGACTGTCACTGCCTCTGCAGCTTTCCAGGAGAGCAAGAAACAGGTCTTCCCTTTACATTGAGCAGCACAGGGTGCTCTGAGACAGCTCTTCACTCCAGTTATGGCCGCAGGATCCCTGATTCAACATCTTCCCAAAGCAGGAGTGTGGGAGAACATCTTTTTCCTGTCACAGGACAGCCACAATTCCCTCTTCTGAATAAAAACATACAGAACTTGTCTGGCCAGTGGGGCTGAGCTGACAAAGTGCTGACTAGAGCATGGCAAATCCAGCCAGAGGGCCTTATTCACTTGCTGGCCTCCACATCAGCTAGGGAAACTCAGGGCTGAAAGAACCCTCCAGTGCTGTTGCCATCTTAGCCCTGAGATGCTCAAGGAGCAGCAATGTCTTGTGGCTGGACTGGTGAGTCCTTAGTCATGTCCCTGCAGAGAACACAGAACTTCCTTTATTTTATTTGTGTTTTTGTTTTCATTGTCATAACTCTTCCCTTGAGTTCCCACCCCTCCTACTCCATATGGCATCTCACAAGGGAACAATAGGGATCTCTTCAGGGGTTTGTGCTATAACTCTTCAGAAGCCCAGTATTCTCTGAGGAGACTGTCAGATTCTTCTTTTTTTTTTTTTTCTTTTTAATCCCAATTATTTCAATATTTCTCCCGAATTTCAAAACTAAAAAACATTCACAGAAGAATTGGCAGCATTTGAGCGAATATTTCTCATTTTTACTTTCGACCAACTGCGGAGCTAACCAGAACATTTTGCAATTTGACTCCTTTGCCAGTGCTTGCTGGAAAGAAGGGGAATTTGGGAAGGGTGGTGGCAGAAATGGCCGCTAATTTCCCTTCTTTCTTCTTGCTTCAGTTTGGGGCCTGATCCCAAAAGCAGCACGCCACCTCCTCAGGCTACAGGAATAAAAGTGTTAATGAGGAAGCAAATACGATATAAAACTTCAATTCTTACAGACACGGGCATAAAAGGCAAGAGCAGCCACAATTTCTCAGGCTGGATTAGTACGCTTTTCTTTTGCCAAGTTAATATTGTTTGCATGCCTCCTTGAAGGAGGGCTAGGTCCTTCCATACTCCACCGGTGCCCCTTTAAACAAACACCTCATAACACTATAGCTATAAATAGCACCGAGGTGGAAATGCCTGGATGTGTTTCTATACCCTCCTTTGTGTTCACGTTTCTCAAGCACACAAACCTTCTCCCCTTTTTCCTCCCCCCACTCCTCTAAGATGTGTTGTTATATATAGAATATTTATAATAGCCCCATTTCTAAGCAATTTTCACCCCTGCCACACAGCAGGGAGAAATTGAGAAATTGCTGCTTGTTTATTTATTTCTCAGTGGAAACATGCACTTAATCCTGCACAATGTGGAAATACATACTGTATATATGGTATGTATTGAAATATACAGTGTATATATAGATAGATGCATGTTTGTGTGTGCATTTTAAATGCAGACCATATTGATTTCAATGTGGAACTTATAAAGATGGAAGATATTCTTATCTCTGCAGGAAATAAAGTGTTTTGGGTAATATTTATGGGCAAGATGGTGACCAGCTTATACACCCCATCATTCACAGAGCTTCTTATTTAAGTCAGGGGAGGTACACCAGGGGCTAACTGCTAGCAAGATAGGAAATTACAGTCTAAGTACAAAGATCCCACCCCTGCCCCAAAGTCATTGCAGACCACTTGAAACCAGAGGACCATGTTGTGGAAATAGCAGTGTACACTCATCCTCCTCTCCCACCCTTCAGTAAGCATCTGCTGCTGGCAACTATTAATGGGATACCAGGCTTAATGCCTAATTGCTGTGTAGCCCTATTAGTGGTGCCTCCTCCATGACACAGGAGAGGGAAGAGGTTTAAGGGGATGATGGCTGAAGCCAGCCTGACACGATCAGAGGCTGGCAGGGATTTCTGAGGTCTGGATTTGATGGAGAGCCAGTCACCTCACAGAAGGCTGTAGGGTATGAGGCAGGCATGGGTGATGCCATATAATATACCTGGGCTCCACATGGAGTGCTTGAAAGATGTGGCCTGTATGAAAAGGAAATGGAATTCTTATCACTGAGCTTGGCTTCTGTAGCACAAAGGTGCATTTACTTAAGGTTTGCTTCTCATTTGGGACCCACCCCAAAAAAGAGAGGGTTGCAATGATTCCATTTTTGGAATCAAGCCTGGTGGGGTAGAAAAGGGGAAGGGCAAAGCTTCAGTCAGTATTTAAGGCAGTCCTGCCTGTTGGATTTATGCCATGCCCACTGTCCTCCAAACCTTGATGAGAGCAGTATGAAAAGCCTTACAAGTTTTAGCACAGTATACTGTTTGTACAGAGCTTGTCCATAAGGGCAGCTGTGTTGTGCTCACTTCAAGGTCCTTCTCAGCCAGCTTCTAGCCTCTAGCAGGGGCCAGTAGTTGATGCTCAGAGTTCAAGAGCAATGCCAGTAATGCCTTCACAGATTCCCAGAATGAGGTGTTCACTTCCAGCAACATACAGCTTTTGTGTTTGCTAGCTCAGGTGGGCTTTTCTTCTATTTATGAGTCTGCATGCACTTAAAAAACCCTTTTTATTAATGCTCTTTGTAACCTTCAGTGGCAGTGAGTTCCCCAAATTCATTGCAGGCTGTGTGAGAACCAGGTGTGGCTTTTATCAGGTTTTTCTAATTCGAAGTGGGAGTTCTTTAGGACTGGGACTTCCCTGCTACACAGGGAACATGAAATATGTAATAGAACAGGAGCAGGTTTTGAGCTATTTTTTCTTGATTGCATTTGACAAGCCCTGTCTATCAGCTTAGGGAAATGAAAAAGAGCAAGCATCTATCTCAGCCTTTTTTTCATCAGTATCAGGCAGCATCTGAAGGAAAGCTCTATTATCTGAAAGGATTAGACCCTGAAGAATGTGCATGGGACATGAGAAGTATTGAAGCACAGTGGGTGATACCAAGAGCATCTGTGATCTAAGAAGCCCTCAGAAAGGCGAGGAAGAATGTGTGGCTGTTGCAATGGGTTCCCTGGAATGCCAAACGAACATGTGGGTGCCACTGGGTGCTGCTGAGAATGCAGAACTGCCTAGGTGGGCGCCGAGATATGCACTACACAATATGAGCCATGCCACGCGGAGCTGCTGCGACAAAGGAGAGCGATGGGGGCGGGGAGCAGGGTGCTGGAATTAAAGCATAGATTAAGCTCCCAGTATGTTTTGCTCTCACTTCTGAAGTATCTGTCTCATGCTGTTCTCCTCTTAATCTGTCAGTTACAGTTAATAGCTGATCAGAGCAGTACTTTAATGAGTCAGCCGGATTGTTTGCATAAACAGTTGCTAGGCTGATGTAACCAACAGCAGTTTGATGCTGAATTCTCCCTGTATGACTTACACCTGCACTCTCCCCTCTCTCCCACCCTCTGGGCTGTTTTCTGCCAGAGGGCACCTGAACAGGCGCGCTTAAGTGGTAGGTTGTTTCTTAAAATATATTTGCATCCTCGCAGCATCCTTTTCCCTATCCATTTCCTCCTCTCCCACCACCTAGATGAGATTTTGTGTCTGATGTGCTCCAGGATGTGACTTCAGGTGTAATAATTCACAAGTAGAGCTTTGCCCAAGCACTGCCTTTTGCAACTGGGTGTGAATTATTAAGCTCTGTTTCTCACCTCAGAGTGCCTTTATCAGGATTATAATAATAAAAGCAGTACAAGAAGAGCTAAGTGCAGAGCACAACTGTGGAGATTAAATTCAAATGCTTTTCAGTGCGCTCTGACATATTTACAACTTAAATATTTTGCTTTGAAGTGATTTCAGGCATTTCATATCAAGGTAATAATTCCTGTCTGCAAAACAAATGTTTGCACTTTCATTCATTAACTACTATCATGAGAGATTCGAGCAACCCCAAGGCTTAGAGCTATACAGGTTCTGATCCAAATCTGTTTTCCTTGGCCTCATCTCAGCAGTATTAAAAATGGGTTTCCATTTAGGCTGTGCCTTTTTCTGTGACATTCTAAAAGACCTTGATCAAAATTAATTACCCCATAATACAAATCTGTCCAAGCAGGAAAAAGAACCCCTGACTCTCAAACTACAGCTTTGCTTGAGTATCTGAGCAGAATGACTCCCAGGATGGAACTTCTGATGATGCTACCGTGCTTGAAAATGTACCTTTTAAAGCAGTTTTTGCTCCATGCTGTGTGGGCAAAGTGAGTATTCAATATTATTCTCTTCTACAGAAGGGGAAAACAGTCACCAAGTGACTAAATGATGTGCTCGTAGTCACAGAGGAGAATAGAGTGTTCTGCATTCAAGCCATGTGCCTTTCCCATTCCTCTCCTGCATACTCAACATGGTACGGAGAATCTAAAGGTTTAGATACCTGTAATTGGCTAAAGGTAGAAAGCAAAGACCTGGATCTCTTTTGAGAGCTCATAATCCTGTGCACCGTTCTCTTTCATTGAGCTGTGCTTCTACCCTGGTTATATTTCACTTTCCACATCATTTTTGGTGCTCCTAGACTTACGCTCTGGTTGTGCATGGGGTATTTCTTCCTGCTAGCCTCAAGTTAATCTTAATAGCGTGTGTTTTAAAAGGCTATAGCATTCCGTTATTGGATTTCTTACTTTGCAAGAGTTAAGATTCCCCTCTTAAATCATAGGTGAGAGACTTTGAGGACACGGAGCCACAGAAATGCCATCAAGTTACTGGTATTACTGAGCAGAGAGGATTTCTTGCAGCTCCTTTAGGGACATTTGGATATTGCCTAAGCAGGCCTGAAGAATCAAAACCTGGTGAGGTGCCTGTACATGGCTGCCTGCCCAAAAATACTGGCACAAGGAAATTGGCACCATTTGGGTAGAAAACGGACAGGGGTTCACTTGTGCAGTGGGAGGGAGTGCAATCAATGCCACGTGTGATTTATGTTCAGAGAAAGATGCAAAAAGAGTAAAACCAACCTATAAAATGGATTCTTTAAGTGTTGGGTTTTAAATGGAAAATCACACACCAGTTAACAGTGGTTTAATGTGGCTCTAATTCATGTTCCTTCTGTATTTCTGATCCTGTGCATTATCCAGCATGACAATAATTGGACTTTTTGTGGCTGAAATGTCAGAGATGTATGGACATGCCTCCAAAAGTTGCCTCTGCAATGCTGCTTCTAGTCACAGTCTGTGATCTCCCAGGCCTAATTTCTCAAGATGCTGTGGCTTTAAAGTGACATTTCAAGTGTGTAAGTCATTACTGCTTTTACAGCCCACAGGTGATTTGGGTATTTTGGGTGTGGTAATGCTCTAAGGATGAACAAGAAGGAGATTTCAGTAAAGAAAGATATATTCAACAGAAGAAGCCAAACAAGCAACACCTGGAAGCAAACACATTTGATTGCAGTTAGCTTTCAAACTGGGAGTCCAAGGTGTACAGAGCAGTGACTGTGGGATGAAGATGGCTGCTGCACCAGCTCAGCGCTCTTCTGTAGAACTTGTTCTCCCTGCACTAAGGTAAGCCATTCTGTCTTTTCCAGTGGGAATTTTGATGGTGTTGATTCCGAAGCACGTTTAACTGAATGTTCTGGAAGCTGATTTGTACTAGTGGATCTGTGGATTTGTGTGTTCCTGTGATTTTTGAAGGCTAGGTTTTGATTTTCAGAGGACAGGCCTGCTTCATAGATTTGGGGCCCTTGGGAACTGTTCAAATCAAACCCATTGTTATTTGTTTCCAGTATTTGTAAAGTCTGAATTGCACCAGCACACCACTGCACATGTTTATTAATCCTTACATTGCTGCTTGGAATGGGTGTCCCATGCTGATGGGATGTGAAAGCCTTCCTCTTGTTGCTCTCCCTTTCTTCCCTATTTTGAAGTGAAGCTTTAGGAATGGTAGTTGTTCAGATCTACAGGAGCCTGACTTGCAGCACCGTTTCTCTGTGGGTTTGTGAATGTTGATTGAAGAGTGAACTTTGTCTTTCTCTCAGTGTAGGATTGTTTGCTTTTATGTGGTCCCTGCTTTATTGAAACCTGCATGGAATTAAGGATTTTTCAGGCCTTTACTGGCTGTGCTTGGTTTGTCTGAAACTAGCCAGGGAGTTTAAAGCTTGGGAGGAGGTAGGAGAAACCCAAGTTTATCTCTTTTATTTTTGTTACTACTGTAGTATTCATATATCTTTTGCAGTTGTGTATGTAATGGTATTTACCAATCTCTTTCCTGGTTGTGTCCATACAACCCCTAACTGAAATCCCAGTAAAACTCCAATTACTTGCATAAATACAAAATGAAGTTGAATTTTGCCTGTTTGTGAGTTTTGGTGTAAGAATAGCAGCAGCTAAAATCATTTCCCCACCCTCTCTGGCTGTATTCTTGATAACTACATGAGGGGAGGTAGTGCCTGCTTGGAGTACTTATAGTCTGAATAAACAAAACACAGAAGGGGAAACAGGTGCTGGCAAAGCAAGGTAACACACACCATTAGTGGATGGACTTGGAGGCTAATATGAATCTCATTATGTTTAAGGCAGTGTTTCAACCTCTGGTCTAGGATACCCTCCCTGTAGGTAGGTCCTCACCTTCATCCATCCATAGTCACACACCTGCTTTCTCCTTCACACACATGCTTCTGCTAAAATATTCACTGGTAGTGTGAAAGCAGCTGCTCTTGTAAAGAAACATCTTGTATGTTATTGAGAAAGGGCTCTAAGTAGTTCAGGCTTCAGCACAGTGATGTGAGTAACCACTGGTATTTGCCATAAGAAATGCCCAAAAGGAATTAGTTGTCCAGTCTTGTTCATAGCACTGTTGTGGGATGGAGTCAGTGTGTGAAGGGTTAAAGATTAAGGCAGCTGGTTATGAGGGGCTGATGTGCTTTCCAGGTAATCGGGATAAACCGCAGCTCATTATGAAAGGGATGAGCTTGAGCTGTGTGTAAAATACAAGCACCTTAGAGGAGGGTGGGGCTGCTTTCTTGGAGAGCAGAGGAAAGGAAAGCCGGAGGTTTTATTTCTCCCAGTCAATAGGGCTGAGGATGGCTGCTTGCTCATTTATGATTTCCTTAGCGAGGCTATAGTGGATAATCGATATGCTGCAGAGGAGGGTTTGCTAGCGTCCCTGCATCCTGGGTGTGGTATACGGGCTGATCTGCAAGCACCGCACTGGAGCTGCGGTGGTTTTTTGCTCCGCTGCCAAAGCAGAGCTCTGTAAGTGGCTGGGGGTTTGTATTTTCCCCTTCTCTTTCTTCTCCCTGAGGCAGGCAGTGGGAAATGGCTGCCTTGCTGAAAGAGCCTCCCTGAAGCTTTGTGCTTTACATCTATCGTGGCTATTTCCTGCATCCAGCCTATTCAAAAGGGTTTGATTGTAGAATCAGGCTTCGTCTCTGTGATGCAGAGAGACTGAGCATGTCTGTCTATAGGAAGGCTGTAGACTTGTGCTGTATATCTGAGCATATCTGCCCTGCAAAGCAGTGGGTTGCTCAGCCCTCCCCTTGATATGTCAAGTTTAAACCTTTGAAACACGTTATTTTCATGCTCAGCAGGGACTTTTACAAGAGGATTAAGATACTTCTCTGATGTATTATGGGGAAAGAAACATTATTCCCATTAAAATAAAAGTATTGGAGGAAAAAAAGTGCTTACAAGTGCACTACAACTAAGTATCGTGTTTCCTAGCACAGTGTAAGTGCTCTTGCAGGCAGACTCCTGTTCATAGTGCCCTCGAATCTGTGCTATGTCCTGCTGAATTCAGTCTGAATTGAATATTCTGTTGAAGATAGGGTCTGACTGATCTCCCAGCTATGCAGCAAACTCTGCAAAATGGTTGAACTTCAGCCTCCTTTCTCTATGCATCCTGTGAAAAACAAAATGGGGAATATCTGGGAAGCACAGCAGAGGTCACAGCATACTTCTTGTGATGTATTGAGTTGCAGCCTTGTGATCACAACTGTAATGGTCCTTAGGTGTCTTCTAAGCTCTCCTCTTATGTAGGTAATTTACCTAAAGCTGTTTTTTTTTTGTCTTTTCCATTAGGTCTAGATACTTGCATGAAGAAAATGCAGTTTGGAACTCAACTATTAGGAATGTCACACTTCTAAAAACATAGAGAAAAACCCCTTCAACATTTCCTCTGAGATTTTCCCAACCTCTTGGCCACCTATCCTCTTTCTCCTTGCTTGACTTTGTCCTAGTTAATATTCCAACAGGTGTTTCCTTTTTCAGTGGAATTTTTTAGGCCAATGTCTCAAGAGGCCTTCTGCATAATAATGCTGTATTCATTATGTGGCAGTGTTACTGGGAGAGAACTTTATTTTCTTAACCCCACCATTTCCCCTTCATTCAATGAGTGTGGGGGGCAGCAGAGGAGGGAGCGAGTTGTGGTTTTCAGCATCTTTGCTACTTTCTCTCTTGATGAGACCACCGTGTGGTACCATTTCAGATAAGCCCTGCCAGGAGGGTGACTAGGATAAGGAGAGGAAGAAGTGAGGCAGAAACTCTCTTTTCTTCTGCAGTTTGCAAAGCATCTTAGCTCCTGATTCCTGCTTCGCTTTCCTGTTGAGAGACCATTGGAAATGGCTGAGTTAAAGTGATGAAGTTAAAGCTCACAGGCAAAAGAGACTCCTCTCTTTGTGCCCCCCGGTGCATTCTGATATTGCTAGAAGCTTACTGCGGTGATATGTTGGCTTGAGGGTTAACAGAAGCTGCTTGTAAATCCCTACAGCAGTTTGAAAGATGTGTTGAGGTGACTTCTCTGCCTCTTGGGATATTCACAAGGCTTTTGGTAGTGCTGGTTTGGGTTTTTTTTTGGTAGTAGAGTTGCCAGTAAAGAAGTCCCAGAGTTCTGGGTGTTGGGCATTGATTAGTGGGAAAAGGAGCTCAGATAACCCTTCCAACCTGAGTCCCTAAATCAGGACTATGTGTGCCAATATTTTTTTGTATACCATAGATGTACAATATGGCATAATTACATAGTATGTATAGCGGAGAGTGTAAGGAAAGAAGGATGCGAGTGCTGAAGCAATATGGACTATGAATAGATTAGGTTCTTCTGCTATAACTCCATTAAAAATTGAGTGCGCAGTAATGCTGTGCTATTCTTGGTACAGATAACTCTTACAAAGGTTAAGACCAATAAATGCACTTGCTGTTGCAGAGCTCCTGATTTGAGCATGGAATGGAGTAGGTGACCTCAATATGATACTGCAAATTATTTGAAATAAGACAATTGCAGTTCTTGGAACCTTTAATATTGATTGCTTAAGTAAATCATCTGTTAAATGGCAATCTAATTTGAAAGGTATACATTGAACTGAATTAATAAGTGAACTGATCGGATTCAGATGTTTATTAAGGATAAAAAGCAACACTGCTCAGTTGGGTTGATTGGGTGCTTATAAACAAATGTGGAAGACGAGATTACCATATGTACTTAAGGGCTTTTCCTTATATACTGTGTTAGCCAGACATTGTAGACATGGTCCTCTGAGGGATTGTGGCTCTTAAAATTGTGGCTATATTTTTTGCAATACAGTCAAAAGTATTTTCACAACAGAGCTTTCTTTCCCAGGTTACTAATACATGAAATTGTTAAATCTAAATAATTAAAACAGATGAGATGCATTCTACTTATTTAGTCAGGCATATGTCGTTCTGGTGTTCGGATCTCTGGCTCTTTAGAAAGATGCTTTTTGCTTGGTCATCCTTGTAAATATGTGTATGAAAATCTTGATACGTGTGAATAGCTCTTTTGAGTTCAGTGGGACCAATGAAGCACATATCAGGAGGATTTAAACTACAGACTGTGGGGTACTCAGAATCCTTGTTGTGACATAGCCTATTTCATTTGGCTCATACATACATTAATACTAAATTAGTCACAAGTATAGGTATTTTAATACTTAGTGACCAAGTAAAATGCCTCTATCACAAAACCTTCATTTGGAGAAGATGTTCCTATTTTGTTTAAGTGCACCTAGTGTTTTGCAGCCATTGCAAATGTTCTCCAGTACTTAGAATTATGAATAAATACAATTATTTACTCATTCTATCCTTTATGTTTACATTGCATAATTACTAGCCACCCTTGATGTTTGATAATAAATTACTTGATATTGATACATAGATTAGCTAATATGGTAAATGATTATTCCCCAGTAAATGAATCAGTATGCTTTTGACTTCAAGTGCCATTAACAATAAATGCATGGATTCAGGACAGCTTATGCATTTTACATTAAGCAGCCCCTGAATAAACACCCAGAAAGCAGGGCCCAGGGCCCAGGGTTGCTCCTCCTTCCCTGGTGCATGCACTAACCACTTGTTCTGCTCTTCCTTGGTTCCTCAAACCACTGTCATGCCTATGGCATGGACAGGCTTTCCTGAAAAGCTCTGGAGTTGTTTAAACCCTCTGGTACCTCTCTGGCAGCTGTTCTTCCCCTAAGAGAATAGTTACAGCTACTTTTCTCTTTGAGCAGCCTAGCTAGTTACTGTAGGATTAGTACATTCTGAGCACATCCAGGGAAATTAATGCATTTAAATGCTGAATGCTACAACAGATCTTGAGCTTATTGGACCCCTTTGAGTCCATTCTGGACACTGGCTCTCTGCAGAGCTGAAACACAGAAACTTTCAGATAGCAAAAAGGGGATTGAAGCTCCTCTCCTGGAATAGCTGGCTACTAATCAAGGCAATTTTGGATCCCTGTTATAGACTGTAGTAGTTGAAGACCCCCTAAGTCTTTTCTGGGTCTGACTCAATCCGCTGAAGGAGTTGACAGTCAAAATGATTTATGGGAGCAAATTCTAGACCGTATGTTGAGTGAAATCTTGGCTCCACTGAAGTGAGTTGTGGGGGAGGCAGGGACACAGGCCTGGATTTCATGGCATCGGGTTTACAGCTGCTGCTGCATGTGGGAAGGGCAATGGGATACAGAACAAAACTCTTCTCGCTGGCAAGGAGAATGGAGAAAACTCTGAGCCTTACTTCCTCCATTCATTAGGTCAAGAGTAAAATCACTGTTTTAAGGGGACTAAAATTGAACCTAGTAATGACAATGTGAATTCCAGAGTCTGTCGCATGATATGGGCTTTAGTAATTTAAAGTCCTGCCACTTCCTTTTCTTTCCTCTTTTGCATTCACTTTATTAACTGTAATACTGTCTAGATAATGTATGGGACCTCAAACATCAGCATACCTTATATAATACATAAACATTCTATTCCAGCCTCATTACAGCACTGGAATTGGGGGGGAGGGAGGTGGAGGGGAATGGGGAGAGGGGATGTGTGTGTGTGTGAGAGAGAGAAGCTAAAATTAATGCAACAAAATTGGAACCAGCCCTTAAATGGATAGGAATTGCAATGTGACATTACAGTTCTATAACATGGCATCCAATTTGCTGGGTGTCTGCAGTTGCTTTATATTAGGGCCTCAAATCCTGGAAATGTTTTGGCATGTGCTTAACTTTAAGTGAGGTAAATCATTCCCATGGCTGCTCTTTCTGGCCCGTGACTCTGTTATGGTCATAGCTGAACTCAAAATTCCCTAGACTTCTGCTGCTTTGCATTGCATTTCAACCCTTCCAGCTCCCTAAATTAGTACTGGGTGCATGTGTAAAGTTATAAAGATCCTTACTGGCACTGTGGGGAGAGATATCTGCTCAGCTTCAGAGGATGGACAAGCTTCTCATTGTTCTTTAAGGGACAAGTCATTTCCTGGATCAGGTACATAGTTAGAGGATCAGATCTCAAGAGCTTTTACTGGCAACCACGGTGCTGGAAATCTTTCCCTTTGCAGAAACATAGTATGTGTAAGTCAAGTAAACTTCTAAAGGCATCACAGAACTTAGATGCCAAGAAGGAATATAATTTGATACTAACATTTAAGAATTAGTATTAAAAATGGTTTTGTGGTGCTACCTAGTGCAATCTTATGTATTTAACCAGACTGGTGGTTTCTTTGTCTAAAGAGCATGTTCAGTTGTTTCCTTTTTCCTTGATGCTTCCATTACCCTTTTCTCCTTTAGTTTTTTATTTCCTTGTCATAGTTGATTGTTTCAGTTTCTTCATGGTTTAGATCAGCTCCCTCTTTCAATATTCAGTCCTGATATGTCAAAGAAATGTGATGTCTTGGTATGGCATCAGAGTGTTATAATTCGGCTATTGTCCTTGGTGATTTTTCTCTGCATACTTAAGTGAAAATGCAATAAAAGTTCATTCTGTGTATGAAAGATGAATGCAATTTGAATGCCAGGGAAGCAGACAGATGTTGATGACAAAGCAGGACTGGAAGGAGCACAACAGTCTGTCATCTGCTTGGCAGCACAGCACTGGCTATCAGGACCTCAGTAAAATTATTGAGCTCATGTGTCTGTAGTAGCCTATGAAGTTCACCTTGGTGATTAGATTTGAAAAACCTATAAGTGCACTGGACCATGAAAGGCTGGTGGTTTATGTTCAGGTGAAGGAGGATTGTAGAAAGTAGGATGGCTCCAGAACTTTTGGATATTGGCATAGAGAATCGGCCTGAATGGGCCGAACTAGGAACCACTCTGTCCTCCAAAGGTACATGTACTGCATATACTAATTTACCCCAGCTTTGTGTGAGATCTGTTTTAATGCACAGCATGAGAGAGTAAAGCAATCCAGGATGGGCAGATGGTATGGAGAAAATTGTTGCCTACAGCTGCTGGGAGCAGTGAATAGCAAAGAAATAGCAGCCAAAACATAGGAACATCCAGCTATGGGACAAGGAAAGCAGAGACCTGGAGTCTGGGCAAGAGAGTGACAAATGGGAACACGTTCAGTTTCAACATTTGGTCAATGATGGGTCTATCCATGAGCTGAAGTATCCTCTTGTTGATTTTTATTATCCCTCTGCACTGCATCTCATAGAAAATCAGTGCAAAATTAGCAACTGTGAGCTGCAAGGTTGTAAATTTTGACAGAGTAAGTTGGCTTAGACCTTACTCCTCTAACCAGCTAAACAGGATTGACCCCTAAGAAGTGTTTCTGTGTCTCCAGTGTTTAGTATGAGTGGCTGACTCTCATCCAGAGCAGAACAACTCTGTTCTTCACTATCAACAGAGCTGTTGTCAAGAAAGATTTAGAAACAAATGAGCTTGAACCTTAATCCCTCCATAGATGTACATTAGAAAGCATACTTGCTCACGCCTCTCCCGTGCCCACCTATTGCGCAGTCCTTGAGCACATTAACCTTTTAGAAAACAAAGCCTGTGGTTATGATATAATCAATGTTTTCTGGATGCAGAGACACATGAAATCAAGACCCCTATGGAATCATTCCATGAAATCTAATAATAAAGCCAGTAATGGAAGAATTTATTGGTGAACAGAGAGTGCTTACTGGACAATAAGGTTATTTCTTTTCTTGGATTGTTTTTAAAGCTATCTTCTAGCAATCTGTTGTAAGACTTTGGTTGTATTAAATCACATAAAATGTGTAGATCCTTAGACAACTGATCATTACCAATGAAGATGGGAACCTTGTTACAATTCTGGGGAAATAGGAAGATCTACAGAATTCCTGTTGCTTCATAGAAGCTGTTCCAAAGGTTTCTCCTTTGTGTTTATAAAAATGGAAAGCTCACCATGGGGGCAAAGTCAATTAATGCATGGGTCGGATTATCCCGTTCTTTTTGCCTATAAAAAGAGTGATGGATATTTCCATCTTCTTATTTTGCTGCATGCTTTATATGGGAATGAAGTTACCTGTTTCTCCTCAAAAGCTCTGAGTGCTTTTGGGAAAGTGATGTGCTTGTACAAGAATCCTTGGTTCCAGCAAACACAAAACAGCTCCACTGCCAATCCCCAAGGGCCACATTCTCTCATTTAGCTTGGGTGTTTGTGTGTGCTGTTTTTCTCGGGGAGGTTTTGGGGGTGTGCATTTGTTTTCTTATTTTGGTGTACTTATGTGTTTGGGAGTCTGGAGCATCCACTATGATGGGATTATGAAAATGTCTTCCTTCAGTTTTGTCAGAACATGAATGACTCGGACAGTGAAAACTTTGGAACTGAAATCATGTATGTTGGTTACTTTTTACAACTGAGCAGCTGATAGAAGGGAATTGATGGGAGTTAGATTTTCTAATGACTTTATTCTATTATGTGGCTTTCTCTGTATCTTCAGTTAGTCCAGATAACACTGTGGTTCCAAATATGATCTCAGGTTAGTTCCTTATTTCATACAGGAAGTTTAGGACTCAGCCTGAAGAGAAATATGTGATACTCTTAGATCAAAGAGCAGGGTTTTCACAACAGAATTACTCCTTCTTTGAGTCCTCTAAAAACTATGTTTTGTAATCACTAAGAGATGGATTTATGATGTGAAAGACTAAACAGTCTGTACCTCTCCTTTATCACTAACATCACACTTCCCTGCATTCCTCCTCTGCTTGTCTCACTGATCATCTTTCCTGCTCTCAATTGTAGGGCATATGCAATATCATCTGGGGCAGTGTGACCCATTAGGCATTCCATTACCAGGAACTGGTAAACTGGATACACAATGCCTCTGGCTTTGCTCTAACTGTAAGTCCATAGCCTAATAAGACAAAACAATGATAAAAAATAAATAAAAAATATCATTTTACATGTGGCAAAACTCAGAGAATTTGGAAACCCAAGGGGGTTTGGTTTGGTTTGGCTTTAGTTTGCTTGCTTGTTTGTTTTCATGGCAAATAAGTAGTTTATTTAAGAACCCCTCTTATTTGAAGACAACCAGTCTTCAAGGTAATGAACATCCTTCATCTAAAACATTCCTTTGCTTTACAAAGCAAAGTTCTGGAGGAAAGACCCTCTGGTTCTATAAGGAACTGAGTAGGATGACAAATATTGTTGATGTACCTCTGCATGTGTTACTTGTAAGGTGTGTGGTTTTGTTACTTTCAAGATCTAATTTGCCAAAGGAAATTGGTGTCCTATGTAGCATTGACTGATACTGGTCAGACTGCCAAACAGTAAAAGAGATGTGCTCTCTTAAAACAGAAGTAGCACTCTTATAAGGATGTAATTTTGGGGAATCACACTCGCTGCTACTATTCCTTTTTCTCTGCTCTGCAATATCATAAACCACCTTTCGAAGGACTTCTTTTATGAGGCCATTCTTGGACAACACAGCAACAGTCAGGTATCACCACCTGTGTCCTTAGTTTCTGGGATGTATTGGTGCCAGGTGGGAAAAGAGTGGGAGATGGAGTCCTTGCAACAACCTTTGCAACTGAATCTTTGCAGCAAGCAAGAGAGACAGCGAAAAATAGTCAACATTATTTCAGCACAGTGGGGAAGAAGGGATGAAAGCTCTGCCAATGAATTCATTGTGACAACCTTTGTGGGGAATCTGAGTGTTTGATCTTTTAAAAGATTTAATAATTCTTTTGATAGATTAAAGAATAAACTGGGTGGGAGGAGGAGAACAAGTTAACTTTCATTCCCTGATTCTGTCAAAATAGTAAATAAGAAGAGCAAATCCCTAAACTTAATAAGCTTCTCCCTACACCACCTCTTTTTTGGCTGTTGGATGCATTTCACATTATAGTCCAAATATTATATAAACACTTGAAATATGACCCTTTGGGTGAAGGTTGTGGACAATGGCCTAATGTGCTTATATCTAACCGAAATTGATCTAAAAAGCAAAGCAATTGAACGTTTGGAAATCAGTATTTCCACTATGCAGGGATTTGTCCTGTGAGTCTCCAAAAAGCCTGACCTTCAATCACAGTACTGTTGATTCATTTTGGTTTTTATTTTCCCTGCTTTGCCCATATATTCTATAACTCGCTGAGGCCTTTGGGTATCTGAGCAATTCATGATTTTCCTTGGCAAGCATCTTCAATTGGAGTCCAAATGATTAAGCCAAGCTCTGAAAGTCTTTGCACTAACACTACTGAACTATATCTTAGACTATCTTCTTTTGTTTCTTTTAGCTTGAAAAGCTCTGCATCTCAGCTCCTACTCTGAAAGCAAACTCAGATTTGTGATGCACAAAGTAAATTAGTGTTAAAGCTTTCTGAGGTATTGCTTAAAAAGAATCCCAAACAACAAACCACAACCCCCCAGGAATTTAAAATGGGTCAATTTTTCTATTAAAGGGCCTGGTACTATTCTTTTTGAAATAAGGAAATTATCTGTCTTGCAGAAATAGATGGTTCTGGGGGAATCAGACCTCTCTCCTTTGAAGAAGTACTGATTCCTAAAACTTAACAGGATTTTTGGTTTAGGCTAGCCATTAGGCTACTCTTAGCTAACAAACAAACAAAAGACAGTTTTGACTGGTAACAGCTGTCATGTGTGTAAGTAGAAAAGGGTAGAAAGACTGTATAATCATTTCCTCATCGAATGCTGAACAGCCTTTAGTATGATAAGACCCCAGGGTCCTACAAGCAAGCCAGAAACTCATCTGGACCAGAGCTGAACAGGAAGGGCACTCAATATAGGCATCTATTTCAAAAGACTCCATGTAATGAAGATTAATTAGACCTTCCTTACCGATCAAAAGTTAAATACACATACCCAAGGCCTTGGGCTTCCTCATGCCACCAAAGAGTTTCCATGGAAAGCCCAGCAGAATAAAAAGTGGTAAACATAAGAAATAGGATCAACCTCCCTTTAAAGTGACTTTAAAAATGTACCCAGATTGACTTTGTGTATTCATATACAAGTATGAAATGCCATAACATGTTCTCCCAGCATATAGCAATATAGGAATAAGATTATACATGTTTGCACTAATGCAGCTTGCTTCTCCAACCACCTTTGTTTCATGTATACCATAATGAAATACAATATTCTCTTTCCTAGAAAGAGACAAATTCAATTAACTACCTCTTCATTTTGAGTCTATACTGTGAGCTAGGTTTTGATTGGACTTTAGAGTTTTGCAAAGGTTGCTTTTCTTTCCAAGCTGTTTTCCTCTGAGATATCACTTGGTCTACAGCTCAAATGTAGTCTGGAGTGATCTTGTTCTTTGATCCTACAGTTTACCAAATTCTCCCTTCAAGTGGGGAGTAGGACGCTAATGCAGCATGTGCTCAAATGGAGGAAGTTGGGATTGGGTGGGAATGACTTGCTTGTGTTTTTCCAGTGGAAGGATGCATTCAAGTAGTTGGCAAAATGAGTGTCTGTGTCTAATACAATTGGTAGCATTGGCAGAGTAGGGGGTTGACTTTATAAAATACTTATTTAGGTACAGGCTGTCCCCATTTGCTGCTTCAGAAACAACACAGGCAGTTGTTATAGGCTGAAAGAAAACATAGCTCATGAGTGGAAAAGGAGCTGAGCCCTGGCTCCTCACATAGTGTCTCCAGCACCTTTGGCCATGCAAAATCCTTGTAGTGTCTTATTGTCAAGGCTGCTGACTGCTCTCATTAACTTCGAGTGGAATTGAGTGTTCAGCACAATGGAAAAACAAGTCCTTCACTTCTTTAAAGTGATCATTGGGATTTCATCTTTATTTGCAAAACAGGGTAACATATCCTGGAAAAAAACATTTTTCTCCTTGCACAGAGTTTTAGGTAGCTGCATCTAGGAAATGCATGTTCTTCTAGCACAATAGCAACTTATGAATAAGATCATACTTGTATTTGCATTAACACGGCTGGCTTCTCCAACCAGTTTTACATAATCTCCTTTTCAATGGGTAAGGGTGTCATTTCCCCTTCATTTCATACAACTGTGCTTTGAAAATGTAGGGAGGAAGTATTTAAAGAAAGTCCGCATTTTATGAAAGGGAAAATTGCCGGCGTTCCTTTGTGTGTCTCAGTAGGATTTGGATAGATTACTCATACTTAAAAAGGAAGGGAGCTCTTGCTTTCTCTTCTCCTTTTTTAAAAACTTGCATTAACATGATGTATTGACATATTACAAAATCCAACCAGTGCTGGGGAGCGAATCAACCACGACTGTGTCCACAGGTTGCAACAAATCCTTAAAACACTGTCACCTTTGGAAATGAAAGCGGCACATTGTGGATACAGGCAACTTTTATAAGGACTAAAGCTTCCCATATTAGATAGGGACATCAGCATGCGCTCTCTTGCTCTCTCTGCTTAAAAATTGATTATCTTTCTTCTTTCTCCCTTTTCTTCCTTTTGATCCAATAAGCTTGGTACGAATGCAGCACATTTTGGCAATTTTCATAAATCAAGCAACTGGAATAGATTTTAATACAGAATTGTATTACTGCAAGAATGCAAGGCATGCAGGCTCTAAGCACTAACATTTCTATTAGTTGAAAGGAAGCCAATGCTTTAGCTGTAAGCATGGTAAAAGAAAATCTCTGCTACATATGTGGGGTCTCTGATGCCCAAAAATCCCCCCTGTAAGTAGTAACTCACAACTCTTACAAAGTTGTCCTTGTCTCATGGGCGCTATGACTGGTCAGTCACTGTGTGAAGAGTATGTTTGATGGTCAGGTAGGAAATTCTATTGCTCTTTCTTTGGCATCCTTTGATTAAAAATGTCATGGAGGAACAGAATATCAAGTTTCAGTGCTGTAAGAAGCTGTTAGTTCAGTGGCACCTTTTCATAACTGTTTCCCATAATTTATAGGATGTATATTTATATTTGCTGATGACTCTTTGTCAATTTGATGCTTGCTAATCAAGCATTGATGATAATTGTCATGAAGTGAAGGACGCCTCATCCTGTGAGGTCATAAAGACATTTTATACACCTAAATACACTGTGTGCATAGGTGTATATGAATTTCTGTGCACACGGTTATATTTACAAAAGATGCTTATGCTAATGCTGGATTTTGTATACTTTTGATATTTCTCTTCATTCTCATTTATCAAATGCTGCTTATTGTTTAATCATTGACAAAACTTTAAAGGTAGAGGTGCATTTGCTGCTTCAAACTGAGGAAGCAAATGCAATGGAGCTCTAAAGATGATTTTGTATAAAACTTGATAAACCATCTTTCTATTTTTTTTTTCTTAAAAAGAGAAGGGTTTTTGTGAAATCAGTTGATGACATTTTCATCAAAATCCATTTATTATCTCATATTTGAAAAGCACTTAGCTCAACAGGGCTCTGTTACTTCGCTGAGATTCCGAGGTATCATTATATCAAGCATCCTAACTTAAGTATGGATGGAAGATAACACTTTGTTATTCTTCCCTCAGAAAAGAAGGCAAATGAGTTAAGGCATCTGACACTGAACGTGTTGGCCATTTAGTCAATTCAGAGGCCTTTAATGTCATATTTTATTATTTGTCTTGACATTCCACCGGTTTTTGATGTCTTAGACCAGCCATAGTCAACATCTTTGAAAATCTGTCAGGTCTTCAATTGTCTTTCAGGGCATGATGTTTGTTAGTGATGGCACTCGATCATGTGGGTTCCTGTAGCTCGGGTTCTCAATGTTAGGCATTCAGTTTCAGAAACCAGAGGGCTCGAAACACTGTGTGTGCCATTCTTGGGAGAACAGAGCCTTCTTCTAAGTATAGCAACATGTATCTATTGTCACAGGGCAAAAAAGATAGCTTGGGCATTGCAGGTTCCTCTTCTGCTGGAAGGCAGTACTAGTGTGTTGTCAGTTTAGTTGCCCTATTTAGGCTGGTGTGCGCCAGTCTTGGAGCAAGAGTGGCCAAATAAGATGCAGGATAATCCCTTCTTGTAGGTATCTCGACCTAACCTCTGTGACTGGTACCCAGAGACTGATTCTGGTTTAAGAAGTGACCTCAATCAGAGAGCAGGGCAAATGCAGAAAGCAAATTATCTCCCTGCTTCCACAGTTTGCTCCCGAAGGACTCCAGAACCTTGCATAAACAAAACTAATTATAACACACACAAAAATTTCCTAAAACTAAACCTTTGCTTGCAGGCTAACACACAAAAAGAACCTGGGAGAGTGTATGTCACAGTGCCATCTACTGACGCCAGCCACAACAGTACCCGAAGAGCACCCAATTACAGTAATGAAATAACTAACTAAGGCTGGGAGTCTTGGAAGGATTATAGTCTTGTGTGTAAAGGAAGGAGATGACTGCCAATTAATCTGACAAAAGAGAAAGCCTCACCTACTGACAGGTTATTCATCCCACAAATGTTAGATTTCCCTTCAGCGCACTATGTTGGCTCTTGTAATTCTTGAGAAGAGGCTGTTGTGCTGGAGGAATGGATGACCATAACCTTCAGTGCCAGCTCCAATATTGCTCTTTTGTCTTGATAAACGCTTTATACTGTAGGAGAATTACAGTCCTCTATGGTGAGCAATCTGAAAATATAAAGGAATGCAATTGTGGAATCAAACCTGTTCAGTCCACTGTGCGATAACTTGATCTGACGCAGAAAATGAGCAGTAACTTGGAGGCAGGTAGGAGCAATATGTAATCCAGTTGACATAAATGAAAAGATGATACTGGCACAAAATTGGGCTGCATGTGAATGTAAAGGCTGTTGAATAAGAGAGAATGGAAAATGACACACTTAACAGCAGTAAGGTAGAGATGGAAGAAGTTCAGAAAACGTTTGTATGGGAGAAGCCAAGTACAAGTCAATAAAGACTGAAATTCTTAGCTCCTAGAAGCAGAGTTGAATGCTGAAGCCTACAGTCCTAGCTGCGTTAAAGTGGGCCAAATGGTAAAGGGTCAGAACAACTGGAGTTGATCTTCTGGTGGTTAATGGGCAAACTGAAGTGTGGTGGCTGAGATGTTCATCAAAAACACTACTCCTAAGGCAGTGCATCATCTTCTGTATCACTTTTGGTAATGCCAAGGTAAGAATGAAATGAAGGATGAGAAGTGATTGTGAAATGAGAGGCAACCAAAAGTCAAGAGGTGAGGAGACTGCATCATTTGGATTGCAAAAAAAAAAAAGTTATGTGTATTCTTAAGCCTTATGTCAAGTATAAGAATTTGGAAGGAAGGTAAAAGTGAGTACCTGAACTGTACTTTCTGAGATTCATTTGGGATATGTTGTGGCAGATGGAGGTGACATCCTGAGAGAGGCTAGGAGGTGAAAGTAACAATAAACAATCTTTACAAAGTAAAAGTAGAAGAAATATTAGAGCTGTTACAAGAGAGCAAGCAGGAGATGTTTAGATTTGAGTTCTTCTGGCTAGCAGCCATGGTTTGTCTTTATTTCCTAGTAACTGGTTCTTGGTTTGAGCTTCGTCAGGTCATCAGATTAGTGCCATCAGCTTTAAAAGGTTTTTAGTTCTTTCTTTGGATCATCTAGCAGGCAGGGAACTAACATGTGGAGTGCAAACATAATATGCTTGGGGGGGGGGCTGTCTTGATAAGTAAAAGCAGTGGAAATAAGCAAGAATAGAGAGGGAATTTTATTATGGCACCATCTGTCTCCTTGCTGTTAATATTTTTCTCAACTTTTTGCAATGATTTTGAAAATTGGATTTAAGGATGGGTGTTGCTGTTCAGAACCTTGCTGCTGCTATCGAGGGATGGCTTCAGAGGGGAGACCTGAGCCATGATAATAGCTGTCCATCTGCTACAGCAGAAAGCAGATGTTTCATTGAAGTCAACTGGATGACATTGATCTTTAAAGTAACACTCAGAACTGAGTTTTTGCTTGGAGCAGGGCCAAGAATTCCAATTTATTGCTCTTCCTGGGTCTCAGTGTAAGCCTTATGCAAATAATTTCTCCCGCTACTCCTATTTCTCATTCTCTTCTTCCTTGCATTAATTCATTTAAAGCCAGTTCATGACAGCCTCAAATGCTCTACATTTCTGCAGCACCTAACACCATGGAGCACTTGGGATAGACACCTCCTGAATGCTGGTGAACTCTGGCAAGTGCTTTACTATCACGTTTCGATGTATTTTTCAGCTGATCCAAAAATTTCAAATACCAGTTCCATTGTTTTCCATGTGGAATTGAGTTGAAGAAACTAAAGGAAGCTTCTGAGTTTTACTGGTGGGTCCTGATAAGAACTGAAGCAGTTTAAACTCCACTGACCTTAATCATGCAGGTCACCCTTCTAGAACTTTTGTTTACCTCCTATTGAGCTGCTGGGGTGGGGGGGGAGCAAGCAGCTTTCAGTTACTTAAACCCCCTCGTGGTACTGAATTCTAACCAAGCACATACAGCCCTGCCAGCCAGAAATGCCAAAAGGAGGAAAGCTGCTGAATCAAAAGCAAATTGGGATTGGGAGGATGATAGGGAATATAAGAGTAGCACTAGGTGAGTTGATTTGATAGACTTATTGCTGTTTTGTATTTGAAGCTCATCTGGGAGTAGACTTTGGGGTTTCTTTTTTGGTTTTATTATTACTGTGTTTTGTTCTTAAATAATTTAGCAAGTGTTTTATAAGAGCAACTTGCAGCATATAGATTAGTTAGCACCAGCTATTTGCTGTTCTTGAGTAAGTTTGGCTCTTCTGAGCTGAGCTAGCAAAGACGCCAAAAGCTTTTGAACACCCTGGCTGTGGTCTGAGTAAATGGGAGTTCATGGTGTGCTGTGCCTCTTGGGTTCAAATCCTATTTGCATGGTGTGGAGTGGCCACTTAAATCATGTGGTTTTCTTTCTGCCACCTAACTGAGTGACTCTCAAGGGCCTTTCAAATCATTCACGTGAATGCTCCTGCCACAAGTGCTCAGGCAAATAGAGTAGCCCTGGCAATTTCTCTCTGTCTGCAAACCCTGTTGTACAGCCTCGTGGGCTGGTAGCACGTGGTGTGGCAGTGGAAGGTAATGGACAAGAAGGTATAGCCTGCAGCCAGGTTCCACCAGGTCACAGCCTTTGGTCTCTTGCCCCTGTGTGAACTGCAACACATCCTATGTGTCTGCTGTGCAGAGCCTCTGTGCCACCCTGGTGCATGTCATCCATCAGTCACTGGCAGTGAACTTGGGAACAATATGTAAAGCAAGCACTGCCCTAAAATACTAGTGTTCTGCTTCCCTGCCCAGATGAAGGGGTCCTAGAAAGACAGAGCAGGCAAATGGCTCTATTCTTGCAGCCGCCATATGCATCTCCTCTCTTGCTAGATCTAGCATGCAGTCAGCTGTCTCTGATTTTTCAAGCAGAGATGATCTTTGACCCAAGTGTAATCATTTCCTTGTGGGTGGTGGTGGTGGGAACACCAGGCAGGTGTTCGTTTCACTGTAGACTTTATTGTACATATTGGGGTGCCAACCCAAACCTAATCTAGCTTTGGGACAATGAGCAGCCTCCATGGCATTTTCTCTGCTTATTTAGGTTTTGGAAACCATCACTCTGCTTCCTGAGAAATAGGGTGGCATTAGGAAACCAAAGAGATGTACCACACTGGCCTGGTGCAGTAATGTGTATTTGAGCATGGTTTGCTACAGTATGCTCTGTAGTCATGAGCTAATTAATGCTGATTAATTTAGAAATCTAGTGTGGCTATGGCTGTCTGCTATTCCAAAGGATCCTGTGCATGTTCCTTCTCTACCAGACTCGATGGAGTGTGTTTGCTGAAGTTGCCACTGCATCTGCTTGAGAAATAAAACATGTACAGCTATTTCAGAAACTGCTGCAGCAGGCAATTTTCCTCATTAATTTCACCATTATAGATGGGATTTCATGAGGTGTGAAAGCATGCAGGCATACCTTACACTGTCCATGATCCCGCTTGTAACACCAGCCTCTCAAGGAAAAACACTGAAATGGGGAAAGGGATATTCTAGGGAAGATGGAGCAAGAAGTTTGATGTACAGTGAAAGTAGTGACTCTTGTGAAGCATCCAGTGATGTGGTGACTTCTGCTCTCGCTCTGTGTTGTTGCATTGATTAGTTTGTATCAATCCATCAATTACTGAAGTGTAATCTGCCAGTCCTCTTGGAGATGATTCAAAGGGCATGTTACCATTAAAATACACTTTACTGCAGAATGAAGAGTTATGGCTTTGTAGGTGGTATAACTGCCATTGACACAATCATCAGAAGGGCCATTCTTCCACTGAAAGATGAAAACAAGCTCTTACCTATCAATGGCTCTCAGAGTAAGGAAAATTCAGTGTACTTGTCACCTACCAGTTTGGAAGATTCCTCAGATTTCCCTTTTCCAGTTACATAGACCTTTCTCCTTTGCTCTGCCATTCAAAACATGCTTCAATGTGTATCCAGTGACCATGTACTTTTACAAGGGTGCCAGCTTGCACTCGGTATGACATGCCATTTGGTCCCTCCTACCCAAGGCTGTAGAGATTTTAAAATACCTTTGGGACCCTACAGGAAGAAATGGGCTATAAAATTATAGCAATAATTATTTCTTTCTGGCACCTTCAACTAAGGAATCTTGAAGCATGTTTCAAATATCAAAGAGTAAAAAACCCACTGTGGGTATTGTCCCTTGAGTATAGATGGGCAATGGAGGCCCTAAGAGGTTGAAAGAATTGTACAATGTTAAATGTGAAGCTAGTAGCAGATCATGAGATAGAGCCCATATCTGGCCCTCAAGTCTCACCCTTGTTGCAGGAGTTGGCCCCATCTTGCCTTCTGTATTGGGGTATGTTTTAATAGGAATACATACACAGACACTTAATGTCTGGTAATGCCTGATTCTGATATGTCTTTCTTGCAGAAAGAAACCTTCTCTTCCATTTTATAAGTGCCTACATGCTTGCAAACTAGAATACAACTAACTACCATTATAACAAATCACAGACTGCTCTGCTCCATCTTATCAGTCATAGGGCTGTATCTCTACTTGACTCTCCTGTAAATCTTAAGACACATGGTAGATAGTGGTAGGTCAAAGCAGAGATCTGGAATTATACTTTTCATATTCCAAAAGAATGAGCCTTTGTTATTTCTCACACTTCCATATTTGCCCCAATTTATGGGGTAGATAAGGCTTGAATTTTGAAGAGCAACATAATGATTTGCTTTTCTTATTGATCTAGCTTTTAATGTGCAAACAACGAAAACAATAAAACTTGCATTTAAAAACAAACATTTCTAACACAGGAGCTACATTAAAATGACACAAATTGCTTCTGTGGGCTGAATTTAACAGAACACCCATGAGGTTCCACTTAAAAACAACAAGCCAACAAAAATCAAATTGCATTGTTTTACTAGCAAACAAAATGGTGAGCATGCCTTGGGCTACATTTTCAGCATGTTTTCTTGGAAGATCAAAGCTTAAATGCCATTAACCCTTCAAGCATCAGTCTAGTGAACTCATTTCTTTCCTTCTAAGCTTCTAAGACTCTCTTTAACATGAACCAAACTCTTTGCCTGCATCTGATCCTTCTCCTCCTCCTCTGAACGCAGTCAGTGCTTCACTTGTCTCCCCCACTGGCATTTCTACGGAAGCGCCACCTTGTAAGTGGGTAGAGTTCAAACAGACGGTTATCCATCCCACATTGGTTTCCCATTTTACTAACTTGGAGATCTGGATGGAAGCCAGAACTAAAATGATTTCATTTTTTTTTTCACTGTTCCCTGTGGCACTGCATACCCCACTGGCGAATGGCTGAATAAGACTCGCTTTGTTGGCTAGCAGAGCCATGCTTAGAGCAAGTTTGGGTCTTGTTTTTGACCCCTCTCTGTTAGTGATTTCCTTTACATCAGGTACATTGGTACTTGAAAGTGTCTGATGGTTGCTCATAATGAAGGAAAGCTGATTTGTGCTAATGGTTGTCACCTCTCTAGCAGCCACTGGTCATCTTGTGTACTTCCTATTCATGCTCAAGGTGCCTACTCCTGAGGGTTAGCTGCTTCCTAGTTGACAGGCATGCCTGTTTTGACATGGCGGGTTGGATCCTAGTCCAACTTTACCCTTATTTAATTGCTCTGCTGGGACCCTGTTTTGTGTGTATAAATACAGAATCCTCCAAATAGTTATTAATTCCAAGTATCTGTGCATCCTTATACATTGTGTAATGGCAGGAAGATAGAACAGATGCACCCTTCTGGTACTGGTTTGTCCTTACAGGGAAGTGTGGAAAGATTTAGATGCAGGGGAGTGCAGCAGCATTCTCCCCCTGAGCTTGGGGGCTGCAGGCTTATCCATCCCAGCCCGGGATGATACGAACAGTCTAGTCGGATCCTTGGAGTGTTTGGGAGCTTGCCAGAAGGCAGGGGTCAAAAGGGGGAGGGTTTCCTTGTGTGTCCAGAATTCAGTTTCTAAAACACGAAGCCAACAAAAAAGAGAGAGGAAGGAACTGGAATAAAAACGCAGCTCTGCGTGAGCTTAGTTCCAACCAGCTCCAAGTTGGTTAACTTGAGCTGTGCAAGAAGGTGACTGCGTCCGGGCTCATACAGAAGCAAACTGTACTTTCCGGCTGCGCTACCCTTTCTGGGGCCTCCTGTCGACATGCCAGAGTTCACTCTTAAAATGATTCAGTTACAGTACCAGCCCCACAGCTGTCTACAGCTGTATGCCTCCCAGCTCCACACAACTGGCTTTTCACACAGAAATGGCCCCTTTTAAAAGGGTTCACTCAAACAGATTGCTTCAGTCTAACAATGTGTAAAACATGGTACTTCAGACAGGCTTTCCTTTTTATTGTGTGGTCTTTTTTTGGAGTCTTTTATACCCCCAGATGAGAAGAGCTATTGCCAAATATCTCAGCAGCCTGGTTTTTCTTTTTCACCTGAGTGCTTCACAAGGAGGGTTTCTGTCTCCCCCTTCCCCTTTAGAAATGCCTCATCCTAGCATTGGCTCTGTCTAAGGAAAACTGAAAACTAGTCCTTCCACCCTTTCTTTCTTGAATGATTGCAATGTAAAGCCCTGAAAGGTCAAGTATACAAATCAGACCATAGGCCCAAGGGCTGTCTTCTCTTAAGCACCTGCAGAGGAAACTCTCCTGTGGGATGGAGGAGTGCTTGTCACTGTACAGTACTGGGTGCAGTCATGACCATGGCAGGGTCCCTAGATCTGTAGCACAAGCTGTAAGCACAGAATAACTCTTCCCTTTTCACCCTTGATGGAGAAACATTGCAATAAATGCCCTAAAGTGAGGAAGAATGATAACTGACAGCAGTTTGGTTTAGAGAATACCTGGAGTTTGCTCAGTGATGCACAGATTAGGGTTGAGGGAGAGTCTTTTGCTCCAGAGCATTTGCAGTCAGAGCAGAAGGTGCAGAAGTTTGTCATCTTCCCTCCTACTTCCCCTCAACTGAATCTGTGAGGAGGAAACAGCATTTTATGATGGGCAGGCAATAAGAAAAAAGCCTTTTCTAGTGTCTTTATTTCTGGTAGTTTGGGGATATCTAGGAGTGGTGGGGATTGTTACTGCATATAGGGAGGTTGTTATTGCTTCCACTTCAATACAAACCAGATTGTGCATCTCCCCTTGGTCTGCCCTTTTTTACTGGTATGAAGAAATGAAGGGAAAGAAGGGAAACAAGAACAGAAAAAGCACTTGTTTCCCTTTGTCTATCTGTACATGTGGTCTGGGGGAGAGGGGAAGTAAAAAGTTATCACTCTACAGTTGATTATCCCTTATCGGGCATCACTTGAGCTGTGAAACAAATTGCCTTTGCCACCTTCTGCCAGTACCTTTCTCTCCCCAGTTCAGCAGGTCTTGCAGAGGCTTGTTCCAAAATACACACATACCACAGCAATACCTGCCAGGAGGTGCCTTTTCTGTCGTGCTGGGGATTTCATGGATGTGGGGAGTTAGAGTAATGCTGTGCTGGAAATCCGGATTCCAGGGAGAATTTCCTTACACAATGGGTTGCATTTAAAGAGGCTTGCTCCAAGTTGAGTCCAATTTCCAATGTGAAGCGAGGTGTGATTTTTAATTTAGGTTTTTATGAATTCTTTTTTCCTAATCCCATCATCATTATTCTGTTGGAAGGCCTTTGCCAAATGCTAGCGTTTGGTATTGATTTGAAATACAGCTAACTCTCTTGGTGCCAGCTTGCATGAAATAAAAGGCTGACCTGGGTACTGTGTAACTGGCCAGAGCTGGTAATACAATGACAGGGCTTTCACAGGTCCCTAGATGGTTTAAATCCCTCCTCTGAATCGGGCTGCTTTTCAATTAGCTGGAAATACACCCATTTTATGCTAGCTGTAGAGATGATGGATGTTGTTTCCACAGTGGAGAGTTTGGATGAATTCAGTTTCCATCTGAGGGTGATGGGGCAGCAGCCTCCTTGGGTGTTGGCAGAGCTGTCAGGGAGGGGGACATGGGGCTCCCACCCCTCCAGTGCTCCCATGAGGTCAGTGCTGAAGCATGCCTGATCTCCTCTCTGCCATACAGCAGAAGCTGTGGTTGGTCAAGCTGAAGCTTCTCACCAGCCCTACATTCTCACAAGCAGTTTTTGTAGAGGAAAGCTAATATCTTGGCTCTTTCCTTTGGGAAGTTCTGTGGGATACCCAGGAAGCAAAGGCATCAAATGAGCAGGACCTTCTGGGATCAGAAGACATCCTGGAGGCATTAGATATGGATGGTATTTGATACAAGAACTGAGGTTTTTCTGTTTTATTGATTTAACCTATTTGTGGTTGCACATGCACAATGAGCTACATTATGAGTGCCATGTGGATCTGTGCTCCTGCCAATAAACCCAGAAACCCCCCCATGAGTGAGCTGAAGGGCAGATGTTTCCCACCCGAATGCTCATTCCTCTAAGGGGAAGAGGGGAGAGGCTGCTCCCCAGGACAGAAGGCACAGAGGTGCACATTTCTGCTCTCTTGTTCACAATCTGCTCTTTGGTAGCAGCAGATAACTCCCTTCCTGTGCAGTTTGCTCACTTTCCCAGCAGGAATAATGCTTGCAGGCTGAAAGATGTCAGAGGAGAACGGCTGCTCTCAGCTGGACTGTGGAACATCTAGCAAGAGCACACCTGTACTTTAGGGGCATGTTTCTTGCAGCATTATCAGAATAACTCACAAATAGTTTGTGCTTGTGTTGGTGCATCTTTGATAAAAACACTTTTGGATGAGGTCTTATGCCTTAAGTCTTAAAAAGGCATATCTAGCTTTAGATTGGTACCCAGAATGGGCACACGCTGCAAGGGTCAGGGAAAACATAGTCATGTGGTTTGTCTTTCCATGGGTAGCATTTTCCAACCTAAATCTTGACTGGGGCACAACCAGTGGAAGACACACTCGAGGCACCACAAGTTGTTTGCTTGCTGCGTGTAAGAGGCACAGCCTCTGGGTGCCAGGGTGATAATGGGTGTTTAACTCAGAAAATCATAACAATGGCAATGCTAATAGTTGGGGTTTTCGGTGTTAGAGGGAGACATTTTGGACAAAAGATAGCCTGGTATTTGCTGTGCTCAAATGGAGGCTTGTGCTCTGCTCAGACAGCAGTGTAGGTGTGAGAAACGGGATCGTGTTCTCCTGCAAGATCGCAGCATAGTGTCCTCCTTCACCCTGTGTGGAAGCAGGAGAAAAAACTGCTTCGTTTCTAAACGTGGAGCTGTTGAAATGCCTATGATGGGACTTTTTAAGCTGTTACCTTCCTGAGAAAAGCTTTTTTGTTTTGAAAATCAATAGTTATTTACTCCGTTTCAAATCAAGACCAAGTGTTCCAGAGAAGCTTCTCATCCTGTTCAGAATTAAACACTTCAGTTTTCCATTTGGACGTGACTTTTCATTTCTATTCTTGCAGAAGGCAAATAGGGAGTTGGGGGAGTTTTGCTTGGTGCTGTTGGGGGTTTTTTTTTAAGTCAAAATGGAAGCATTTTGGGTTTTATTAAAGTGAAACAGTTTTGAGCTGCGGAGGGAATATTTTGTGCTGGGGATCTTCAGGCGTTCCCAGTGCTTGAGTCCTGATTTTGTTAAGAAGCACTAACATCAACAAAACGTGGAAAAATCGGAATAACTCACACAAGAGCTTCCAGATTACAGCCAGCCCCAATAAGCAGTTCAGTGTGAAGGTTAGCTGGGTATGCTCTTGCACAGCACGTCCCAGAATATTTTACAGTTGGGACTGAAAGTCTGTATTTAAGTAGCAATAATTTACACAAAGAATTGACAGATTGGAATGCACCTGGTTCAAGCTGTTTGGTACTAATCTCATTCCAAGTTTTCTCTGGTGAAAGCCAGCAAGGATACTTTATGGGCACATACAGTCATAGCTAGGGCTGCCGTACTTAAATATGCCCTCAAATTAGAGTCATGCTGTGGGGTCCCAGGGATAAATCTCTGAGGGGGAGATGAAGGGAGCTGCATGAAGCAGAGGGTGTCTCGTGTGAGTGTAGGAATGTGTGCACCGATCTGGGGCCCTTTAAGGAGACTTCAAGCAGGACCCAGAAAATCAGAACCACCCCAAATGGCTCTGAAAATTGAGGCCAAGCTCCTTAGCTGCACTGCTGGCAATATTGTTTAGAAACAATGGGGCTCAATTAGATGAGAATTATTTTAACACTTCGGAAGGCTGCCAAGTCATTTCCTTCTCCTTTATTGATTTTTTCCGTTGCCAGTAAATATATATGCAGCAGCAGAATGAAAGAAGTAGCATTGGGGAGGGATGGAGTGGGGGGAGTTAAGTGTTAAAAAGGAGACTGTAACAAGATATGTCCCTTGAACCTCTGGGAAGAAGGAGGACATTTTAAGAGAGAAGGAAGCAGAGGGATTCATGGAGGCATTTCACAGGGTTAGATGTAGTAGCAGACAGCCCAATATTATTTTCCTTCCAGTGCTTGCCTGATCCTTTACTTAGATTGGCTCCTGTTTCTTCCCCTTATTGTGTAGTCCCTGCGTGAGCTGGTCTCTATGTAAAGACATTCCACCTACATTCCTTTGCCACCGGGTGAGAGGAGGGGGGAGTGCAATTATGTGGGCTAGTGAGACACAAAAGGCTCTGCTCTGGAGCTAAAGCTTATAAACTTGAGTTAACTTTTTCCTTAAAAAGTAAGGGAAAAATCAAGGGGGAAAGGAGGAGGTTGCCAACAAGGATCAGGTTTGTGCCCTCCTTTCCTATCAGCCTAGCAGTGAAGGCTTTTGAGCTGTAACTATCCTGCTTAGGAATATTTCCCTGCCCAGCACTCTGTAGATCACCACAGAATACATACTTATTGTCAATATCAGTATTTCTCTCTGGCTTTTGTATGTGCATCTTCTCTGTACTTTCAGGTGTGGAACAGATCTAAATGGCACTTGGATAAAAGATTATTAATTTGGGGGGGGGGGGTACTTGGGTCAAAAATCTACTGGTTTCTAATGGGGGGCTATTGTAGCATCTATCCAACTAGCTTCCAGGCTTTGGCTGACCTTGCCTTTGTCTATCTTCACTAGCATCATCAAGAGTCCTGTTACTGTGCTCTCTATAAATGCTAGGCATATTCCGCTATAGACACCACAGGAAGCAGACTTGCTCAAGAAGGAGGCATGGCAGGAGTTGTCTGTAAAAGCACTGAGAGAGGCAGAAAGACATTGTCGGTCACATTCTCCAGCCATGTAAGCTGCAGCCATGGAATAAATAGCTTAGAAGCTCACATACAAACCTGGACCTTTTCCAGGTGAACACCTTCAAGCCTGTTACCAGTATGGGATTTGTTATCGGCATTATTACACTTCTCAGCAGTGAACTTCATTAGCTATGCTTTTTCCATGTGCAGTGCTTTCTAAATGTTAGTGTCTTGCTTATCATATTGATTTCTGTGCCCCTGCACTCTTTCTTCCCATTTTGTCTAATAAGCAAATTTCATTACCTGACTTGACAAATTTTCCTTTGGGCCATTAGAATTGCTCGACTGTATTCCTGGCAGAGCCCTTAATTAGAGATGGATCAGAACTGATGCCATTACACTGATCCATTAACCACACTCTTCCTGTGACTCCGAATGCAGGTGGTTCAGAGAAAATGCAGGCTGGATCCGAATCACTACTGAATCACTGTGAAAAGGCCCAAGCCTCCTCAGATTACTAAAGGTGAAGAATAAAAGTTAAATGAAGCCAGTCACCCCCATGGACCTTTCACAGTGTTCCTGACACAGGCAACATCACAGAAATGCAACCAAAGCATTTCTGATGTAGAAATGATTTCGTTTCTTCTTATTGCACTTTTTGGAAGGTTCTTACTTTGGCAGAATAAAGATGCTGTCATTTTCCTCTACATAAAAACCTTCTGAGGCACAGACTTTCTTCTTTTAGCACAGACTTACTAAGAGTGAACACGCATCCCATGAGCTGTGTATTCTTCCCACATCTCCAGCTGTCTCTGAGTAAGGGTCAGTCACTGTGCATTCTCTGGCACACTGCTTAGAAGAAAACAGGGAAGCTGAGCCTGGCAGGACCAAGCAGTCCTGCTGTGTTCTGCTTCCAACCCATGTCTCAGCCTGGATGTGTTAACCTTATCTGACTCCAGGGGCTCTGGTTTCTGAGATAGTAGAGCATGACACCAGGGAGCCAGGTTTGGTACATGGAATTTCCTAACTGTATTCAGCTGGCTTTTAACAAAATACCTTTAAGAGCTCTCTGAAAGCTGGTCCAGTTTTTAAATCTCCCTGTAAAGCCCCCTTAGGTTGAAATCCATAAGTTAAGATAGACCTTGGAGCTTTCTGTTGTGTGCTGCCTTGCCCAGCACTGGCTTTAAGGAGTTATTTTCTTGGGCCTATTTCTCTGTGTTTTTCATTCAGGTTTCAAATATCTCCATCAGTCAGGGTGTGCTCCTGCTCATAGGAGCCTCTTGTATGGATGGCCTGTGGTAGCTTGTTAGATCTAGATGTAGCCAGAGATGGACATATTGGTGAAGACAGTGAGTTAAGCAGGAGGTTGCAATGCCATGAGTACTGTACTGTAGCTAAAGTTACAGTCTGGATGCAGACTGGGGTTTTCCAAGCAAAAGAGTCTACAAAGATATACCCTTAGCTGGCTGTGGTTGTAAAAGCAGTCATCTAAGATTTCACCTCATACCTTCCACATTAACTTCCCCCCAAGCACAACAGTACAAGCCTTCCTTCCCCAGAATGCTTGAGTATGCAGAACTGAACTCTGTCTTCTTCTGATGCTTGTATTTATTTACACAGATATTATAATAAAAGTAGTATCTGATTCTCTCCTTTATTCCTGGAATGGCTGTCCCAGCCATGGCTCAGCACATATCTCACCTCATCCGTCTTTCTGGACAGTTATTCCCACCTCTTCTCCAGCAGGAATGAGTTAATTTGGTCCTTCCCTGGTCCTAGAAGGGCAGCACCTGCTATCAGGGTGGGGTGTTCCCTTGTGCAGCTTGTTAGAGGCAGATTAGGAGGATGATTATTTAGTAAAATAACATGTTTCTTTGTCTGTGTCCTACCCTGCAACCTTCAATAGAGCATCGCTGGTCTCAGCCCTCGCTGCCAATTTTGCTGCTATCCCTGTTTGCAGAAACCTTAGTGCTCTGTTTGAATTGGCCTGCAGAATAACTATTGAAAAGTGTGAGAGACAGAAGGAAAATGGGAGGCTTCCCCCGATCCCCCCAAAAAGGAGTGTAATTTGCCTTTAAAGTCCCTTAAACAGCAAACACATTCTGTCTGATCCTCCTTAATAAAGTATCCCAGCAGTGCTACAGTGCCTTATTTGAGGTCTGTGCAGTCTCATTAAATTTGATGTGTCACAGAGGGCTTGGACATGTGAAAGGGAGGCTGCAGGAACTGGGATTGAAGTTTGCCAGATTTGTGAAGGAAAAATGATTCATTACAGCTTTCCAAAATGGACGCCCTTCAGGCTTCCCGCTCCATTGGCTGTGTGCATGGATAAGGAGAGACGGGCAGAGGGGCCACCGCAGCCTGCAGATTTAACCCTTATTAATAGCTGGTTAAATTAAGGATTCTGTTTGATCTCTTAAGATGTGTGCTTGTTCTTCTATGCTCTGAGTGAAGGAAAGAAAGGTTATTAAAGATTTAAGGGCTGCATGTTTCGGCTGGAAACTCGGGGCTTGCTTCTGCTGCTGAGCTGCTGTAGGGCAGGGAGCAGGGCAGCAGCTCCAGGGTTTGTCATCCTATGTTCAGGCCATGCAGAGTCCTCTGTGACCCACACCTGGTTGTTCACACCCCCATCCTGCTTTTGTTATACCTTAGGAAGGGGAGAGCTGCTGCTGAGAAGTACGTTTGGTTCATCCCTTTTTGATGTAGCCTCAGTGTCATGGTTTGGGACCCAAATGCGCTCGTGACACCACAGAGCTGCAAGAGCTGTTGCACAAGGACCACTCTGGTAGCACTGTCTTGTCCTCCTCTCCATGCACAGGGGTCTAGCTTCAGGCTACCTTGTTGATAAATAACTGTCATGTGTGCTGCAGTCTGGTGCAAAAGAGACTGTTGGTTGGTTGGTTTCTGAGTGTTGGAGCTTAAGCCCTGGTCAGTTCCTGCACTTATGATGCTGAGTGGCTCAGTCCTGAAAAACCCCTTAGGTATGCATTCTAAGCCAGTGTCCTGTCTGGTGTCTGTCAGGGGTTTCTCTTCTGCAGTCACTTACTCTGTGCTAGTGGTAGGTGAGGAGGAGGAAGGTTGGTTTGGGAAGGTGTAGTAGGACTGGTACCAAAGCAGAGCAATGCCATTTCCCTGGCAGGCTGCAGCTCATTGGAAAATAAGGCAGAGGCAGGATAAGCCAGACACCAAAAAGTGATAGGATTAGAGCTAGTGAGACAGTGTCCTGGGTCAGTGGCTCCAGGCAGCTGCAGGAGTCAGTGAAGTGAAAGATGTCTCAGCATTAGCCCTTGTGATGACAGCAGTGATACAGGCAGGTTTATGGGTATAAAAGGGTGTTAAACCTAGGCAAGAGGCTACAATGGTGAGCTGATGAGCAACAGCCTCACCTATTGCATTTCCTTCCTCTGCATTCTCTCTGGTCCTGAACCTACAACATAAAGTTCACAATGCAGCCAAATTTCAATCCAAGGCTCCAAGTGGGGACAAAGTCAAGAAGCTGACTGGTGGGATCCATGTCCATTTCTTTGGGTAGCAACAGAAAGGCTGGACGAAACCAGCGAGGGGCATTTCCTGCTGCTGCAGAGATCTCTCCTGATTTGTGGCATCCTTGTTAGGGAGCCAAAAAGAAGAAGGTTTGTGCTTTTAAAGAGGTTGTAAATCACGCTCCGAATGCTCACCGTTTACATTTAAAGTGAAATCGGATGTCAAACCATTTTACTTTATGTTTATTTTCCAGTACTGTGCTGCTTTACTGTCCACTTTCTCTAGTGCCTGTGCCATTGAAATCATATTGTATAGCCAAAGATGAAGTGAATACAAGCCTCACATGGTGCATGTATATACCAACTGTTCTTAGGCAATGCAGCCTGCCAGCTAGAATTTGCAGTACCTGAGAACATGCATGCATGCTTCCTGTGAAGCTCTGATTGTGATTCCCAACCAGCACAGATTTAAGAGTAAATCCCCCAAGTTCAGTAGCGTGACACAGGTATAAAATGCATGTAAATGAGATCTTTGAATTTTGGAGAGCAAATTTCAGCTGTAAAAGCATACAGATGCTGTGTGATAAATACAGTCTCTCAACTGCATATTTAAACAAAGCATTAAAGCAGTCACACTTCCTGTTGGAGAAGTATTTTATTTCTTTGCCTTTATTTATACAGCGTGGCAGACTAGGAATAAATTTCGTCAGCTTCTTACTGCCTCCTCACGGGCAGAGACACAGGAACAAGATGAAACGTTGTTCAAATCGAATGTAAATTTAACTTGCATGCCTTGTCCAGTAAAACACTGCGAGACTTGGCGAGGAATAACACAGTGCAATATGGAGAGCTAGACGGGGCCACAGGAGGGATGGACCTGGTTGTGGTCCAGAACTAAATGAACTGAAGTAGTGGGGGTATCGCTATACAGGCTTTGGGCTCAGCTCCATCCCTAATGTCCATGCTGGAAGCATGCGTATCCTTTCCCTGGGTCCTGGCACTAATGAGGTTGGGTTTCTGTTGGAGTTGTGCCTCTTTTTTGCTTCTCTTGGGCTTTAAGAAGGGGAGAGTTCCCACTAAGGCTTTTGCAGTGGCAGTGCTGTTTGTGAAGTGCTCTCTGCTGTAGGTTCCCCGGTCTTTCATGAGGTGTATCCTTTCAGCTTTCCCACAAACCAGTGCATTTGCCTCTGCTCTGACCTGTGTACAGATGTGAACATCATGGGGATGTAATCCCTCTGCCTTTCCTGAAAGAAAGTGCTTAGCAGGTGACAAAGCAGTTAGGGATGGAGACGTGGTCAGTGTGACCGCCCAGCCTCTGCTCTGCTGGAACCTGTGCCAAACTCGGCAGCGCTGATGATGCAGATAGGGCCGTATCTGTGCCGAGTTTGTGCTTTCTGGGCAGAGGAACTCAGTGTGTTCTTAGGGAAAATATTTCTTTACCAGCAGAGTAATGAGAGGTTTGGATTGCTTTGCCTTGAAACTGAAGAGGCTGCCTTCCTCTGCCTGCAAGTAGTGCTGCTTCCCTGATCTCAGTGAAACCACTCGGGTTCCCATCATCTGAGCATTGAGTGCTAGGGAGTGCAAAGTGTGTGCCCTGTTCCCACTGTACCCCACGGAAGATGGAGCACTGCCTGTACCTGCAAAGCTGCACCTGCACTAGTCATCCCAGGTACTGTACAAGCCCAGTTAAATTAGGGGAGAGGAATCCCAGTCACTGGGAATTCAATTTGCAACAACTGCTCTACCTTAATTTGAATGTTTTTCTCACAATGAAGCTGGAAAGTCTGCTCAGAGACAGTGCTGGATCTTCCCTGAGCCGCCCTCCTGCTTAATTAAAAGATATTCTCCCCTATAGCTTCTAGCACAAATCCCATTTACCAAGCTTTCTCATGGGCAAAGAAATGCTGAAATTCAAGCTATAAGGCTAAATAGATCCACATTGTGCTGCAAAAAAGAAACACCACCACACCACAATTCAGCTAGCTGCTTAAAAAGCTGCCTTGCTTATTGCCATTGTTATAAAACCTAATAAATCATGAGGTTACTTTCTCAGGGTCCTAGAAGCTATCCTGCGGGTAGGGAGATTTAGATAGCAGATGGAATCAGGATGTTGGCTCAGCACATGTTCAACTCCATGGGTGCAAGTAAACCTCCCCTGGCAAGCCCCCTGTCCCAAACCCTGAGTGGCATGGTCTGTACATGAGGGACATAGGGATTTCTGGTGGGAAGGAAGGCTTGTGGAGCCTCTGAAGCACATATGGAGCTTGCAGGGCTCTGCTGCTTGGTATCTTCCATCTTCTGTTGCTGAAGAGGCTTTGCTTTGCACTCCTAAGAATCCCCTGGATTTAATCTGTAAGGTACTGCTCACGGTTGAGCTTATGTCCATGTTTTGTCTATATAGAAAAGAAGCTGTATTAAACTACAGCTCAGCCTGCCTGTACCTAACTGTAAACCACCGTTGTCAGAATGGGTTTCTACAGGAGGCAGCTTGGTGTGGTGAATGGGATACTGGTGTGATGGCCAGAGAGTGCAAAAAGCAATTCCTGGCTCTGCCATTGACCTGTTTGGTGGTTGGGGTGAGGCTTTTCATCTGTTTCTCTTCTCTTTCATCTATTTAAATCGCAAAGGCTTTGAGGATGAAACAGGCATGTACAGTTCTGAGCACAACAGGGTCCTGCTCCATGCTGAGACCAATGTACTGTGCCCCACTGTAATAGAAACAAGCCCAGAATGAATTCAGGCAACTCTGTCAGTGGAGCCACAGCACCTGACACCAGACAAACACCTGGTCCTAAATTTAGCTGAAGACCTGACACAGTCTTCAAGTCAAACTGGGACAATCCTGTTTCCTGGGCAAGCAGACAGGAGCAACTCCAAGAGATAACATATTCCAGGTCTTTCTCATTACAATTCTCCTCATGCAAGATTTTCTTTGATTTTTTTCCATAGCTCCTCCACATTGGCAGCCAGAGGCTTTGTTTAAAATACATCCATCATTATCACTGTAATGTAGTATTATTATTATTATAACTTATTCATATAGCATTTTCCCACAACAGCCTAGGAATCAAAGTGGTTTACACTTTGCAGTTTGAAAGCAACCCAAGAGAAGGAATCAGGGGGAGGGGGAGGTTAAGAGCACCTAAGTAAATCTGTGAAACTGATTTGAAGTTCCCAGTGAAAACTCCAGGTCTAAGTAGAAAGCTCAATAATGGTGAGGAGCTGTGGGTATCTGAGAAGGAAACAGTTGTGTTGTATAATGTTAGATGAAAAGGAATTTGCAAGACTTTGCCTCTCTCTAGCTTAAAGGTTGGTCTTCAGGTAGTGCAACACCTCATCCCTAAAACAGGAACCCAATTCTTACTTTGGGATATGAACATGTGGGAGCTAAGGTATAGATTTAACTAGGCAAGGTTAATAAGGATCAAGGCTGAAGCTTTAGCAGAGCACCAGTGACACTAACAGTTGAATTCTGCAGGTCTGGGCTTTTCTCTGCAGCTACCTAAGAAAAAGCCCAACCAAACCAGACCCACAACCTCAAAACAGGACCAAAGAGACACAAATGAACAAAAAGAAGGGAGTTAGAACTGTGTGAGATCACTGTAAACGATTGTTAAAGGAGGGAGGTGAAACCCTAGTTGCACCCTGGTCCCTTCTCAAGGAGTGAGAATGTCTCACATCTGCATCACTCCAATCAAAGACAGCAAGAGACCTTGAAGGAAATTGTAGTGACAACTTGATTTTAGATCTATCCAGACTAAAAAGCCCTGAAGCCTTCAATAATTCATTGTTTTCTCCTCTTAATTTCCTTTCCTTCTATGAACATGCATCGTGCCATGTATTTCATGCTCAAGGTTTTGCTGAAGGTGATTCTGTTTGCGCAGCTTTTAGATACAGCCTCTTCCTTTTTAATTTTAATGCAGCGTTTTGAGGATGTCTCCTGAAAACCTTGATGTCTACTTTGTGGAGCATTGGGAAGGCATGAAAAGATATGACTGAGGAAGATTATGATATCATTCTGGTCAAGTACAAATGCACTTTATAAAATGCTTTGGCCTCTTACCAAGAGGAAGTGACAGATCATCTTTGGCAGTTTAATTAATGCATCTTTTCTGTATTGTTCTATACATCCCCATTATTTTCTAGAGGTGGGCAAGGGCCAGCATTGTTTTCTGACTATTTCCTTTCTTACAAAGAATCCTGTATGGGTTTGGAAAAGTGTATCCCAGATCTTTTCCCTTTATGTCCGTATCATAAATCCTTATTTGAATATCTGCCCACTGGTTATTTTATATTATCATATAGTTGAACTTGAGCCTGATTCCTCTGTAAGATTAAATGTAACAGCCAACCTCTTGGCATGTATTAATGGGACTATTGCCTGTCTAGGAGTTCACCTACATGTCCTCTGAGACAACTAGGAAATAAGGAAGAGAGTCACGGTGGCCAAGAATTTCCTGGACACCTTCCTAACCAGTGTTCATGACAGTGGAGAACCAGCTCCTCTGTCACCACGGCAGGAATAGATGTAAGGCTAATTACAGGATCAGGGAAACTCTGAGAGACTAGTCAAATACAAAATATTCAATTCATTAAATATTCCCGATGAATAGGCAAATTACTCTAATCACATTAGTTATTCTATTCATTTATTAGCTAAGAGTGATTAGTAGTGAATAGCTGTAAGAGGATCTTCCAGGTGCAAAAATTAGGCATCTATAGTTTCATGATGTTTATTTTCAGCTGAAGATAATTGTCTCTTTAGTTCATCTCAGACATATATACACACTGACACACACAGATACATTCTCTTTTGTCCAGGCATAGGGGGGAGAAAAAGGTAGAAGAAAACAAGGCTGGCACACAGGTGTGGAATGATAAGGACAATGCACTGCAGAATTTAACAGGATTTAGTTAAAAACAGTTGGGAAGAGATTTCTCAAAGATTATGCCAAGTGAATGCAGGGGATTTGAATCTCTGGTTCCCACCGTGCATGCAGATAATGCCATTTTAAACACCAGGCTATACTACAGTCATGCTTGATTGTGAGTTGTAGCTTGGCTTTATCCGTAGCACAAACATGATATGGGTCCTTTGCGTGGCAGTGGCACTGCCATGCTGCTCCATTTTCATCCATCCTTTCTTGAGTTGTTCCTCATGGGCTAAAGGCACATGCTGCCCATGTGCAGACATTGAGGTGGTTGCTTTACAAATAACACACAAGTATGAAACTTTGCCTTTATTAGCAACTGTATCTGTGCACATGCATGACTCCAGTGCATGGAGAAGGGAAACTAAACTGGCTGGAAATCTGCTCAAAACCATTTGTGGAAGTCCAACAAATATCCATAAGAAAACCCTATCACCGCACTTATCCAGCTCTTTCTGGGATGGGTGGTTAAATACTAACAGATGCATCCAACAGGGAGCAGGATACCTGAGGAAAACACTGGGATTGGCTGCAGGTAGTGTTAGAGAGGTAGAAGGGGATTTCTGCATACTTAAACTTGGGCTTCTTGGGACTCATCTTTCAGTTCATACCTTGTGGCTTGGTAGATTTCACTGGGCTCCACACCAGTTTGTCTTTGGGCATTAAAGTGCAAGATAGGAGTCTGGAGTGCAAGCAAGGCATTTTGCTTATTTCACCAAGTAGAAAATCAATGGGCGATAGTATTTGGGCTGTAAATTGACAATAGTATTTACTTCTGCATCGCAGTGAGTTGTGTTAATTTAATGTTCTCGTGCACTTTCAGGATGTTATGCTAAGCAAAGGCTGAGCTGTCATTACATTTTTATGAAGTCAATGCAGTTTCCAACAGCTTGGAAAAAAGAATTGGAAAAAATTGATCAAATATCTCATTTTTCTAAGAGAATTTGTTCCTCTGGATTTCCCTGAGCTGTCAGCTCTCATTGATATGATCTGATTGATGCTGTTTGCCACATTAAGACACGTCGAAAGCTAATCTGTTTTAATCCCATTCTCTGTTTTAAATATCATACTCTTGAAGGGAACTGAAGGTTATTACTTATTTTAAATAGCTTAAATATTTGTGTCAAAATATTGTCCTCAAAGATTCAAATCCAGCCTTTGCCATAAGGCTTGGGGGGAGAAAACCCTGAACCACCAATGTTGAGACCATTTGGAATGATCTAATCCATGCTTCAAATCCCTTTGTTCTCCTGTTCCCTTGCAGTGTTGGAGAGTTTGAGCTGAATGCTATTTATTAGGTTGTTAGAGGGTGTGCTGGCTGTTAAGTCTTATTGCAAAGATTTTCTTCTGTAGGCTGTTTTGGGAGGCTGCATTTTCAAACTCAGTTTGGATGAGAACTGCTGTATCACTACTCATTATCTATGGCAAGGGCTAAAAATCCATCATCATGCTGCAGGAACACTCTGTTATATTAAGCTAGTACCTTTATTTCTGGGTGAGAAAGCTGTGGTTTCCAGGACCTTAAAACAAGTATTTGTGGGGGGCCTGGAAAATAGGTCCTTGGGTAATGAGAGTTGTACATTATGTTGGAGGAATCATTTATCTCTATGCCCAGCTGTTTAGCCAGGTTTGCCAAGCTTGAAAATTTAGATTTATGGGTGCCAGAAATAGGAATGGAAGCATTTAATGGGCTTGTGCTCTATGGAGGTGATGATGAAAAGCAAAGGAAAGTTAGGAGGTGGCTGCAAGGGTGGCTTGAATTGTGTATCAGTGATTTTTTTTCTTGCATTAAAGAATAAACTCTGATTGCTGGAAGTTGATATTCCTAAGAAGGAATATGCAAGACACATGATGCTGGTTATGCTATAGGTACAACTGGTGAGGATTCTGGTGTTTCATCTGGGAATTGATGTGATAACTTCAAATTTCTGACCAAACATTACATTGAACTGTAAAATCACACCTTTCCCTGTTTAACCTATATCACAGCAGTCTGCTGTGACCAGTCCACCTGAATCACTGCTGTTCAGATGCTGCCATTTCATAAAGCACAGCTCTGACTTTTCTTTAGTAAACTGCTCCATTTTGCTGCAGTGCATCCAGGGAATAACCGGAATTGTTCTGCTGAGGAACTGTGTGCAGGGACCAAAATGCTGCCTCCCCTCATTCAAAGAGCAGGGAGGGACAACAGCCCTCCAAGTTGGAGATGGGCAGTTAACCCCTGCAAGGGCTTTTTTGGCAGAGAAGGGACATAGATCCAACCTGCATGTGCATGAGGGTTGTGTGCAGGCAGGATCCCAGCAACTGGTGCCTTTGTCAGGACTCAGTTTGTTTCATCCCTTTGATATACCTTCACCTGCAGAGCTGCTCTGCAGCCCAGCACAGAACACGCTTTCTCCTCCCCTGCTGTTGCCAGACAAGACACCTCTCCATTTCCAAAGGTGCTGGGCTCAAGATGGCCCCCATAGCATATGCACGTTTGCTTGTGCTTGTGTTTCACTAGTGATGCTGTTGTTTACACTACATGCTAAAACAGGGCTTGCACTGGCTTCGCAGGAGCAGATGTGAAGCATAATCTTGGACGCTTTCCCAGCCCTCGCTCCGAGCGTCCAAGTGCTCAGTATTTCCTGCACGAAGCAAGTCTAGTCTGACACAATGCCAGCTGCACTAAATGTGCTCTCAGAGTGAATGCTCAGTGTCTGGGTGGCTGATAGCTCTCATACGAAACCAGCACTTTCCCCTGGTCCCATTTCTAGCTCATTTGCCTCCCTCACAGCCAAACCTTTAGCGTTGTGGTGCTACTTTTGCCTCCTGGCAAATGTCAGTGTTGCTCCTGCATGGAGTATCTCCAAGTGGGATCGTGACGGAGAAGGAGGCAGCATGGTGAAAACACATCCGTTGTGCCTGATGCATTCCCTATGCACCTGCTGCCGCAAGTACCAAACCAGCTGCCATGGTGTTCCCTAGACCTGCAGTGGTCCAGCCCTACCCCTTCGGTTGCACATGGCTTTCTGGGGCAAGCTGCCCTCTTAGAGGCACAAACTGGTCCAAGGAAAGGGGTTTTTACCTGCTTTTGATTATGCCTTTAGATTTAGAGCTAACAGACACACGTGCATTTCTAGTTTATGTAGATCAAGCAAAGCAGTGAACATTTAGTTCCTCCCTGCCAAGTTTTTCGCTCACTATAGTACATAGTCCACTTAAGAGCTACAATCTGGTTGCTTCATTTGCTTTCAGATTTGCTTCCCATTTGTTCCTCCAAGACATTTGGGTAAGTGGCAGCATCTGTCTTATGTTTGTGTTATTCACACTGAATTTCCAAATGGACATTTCAAATGGGTGCAAGATGCTCCTCTGGCTGGAAAATCAGACTTCTCCAGGCTGTGCTTGACTTAATAGATGTTAAATAGGCTTGGTTTTGATGTGGGGCTGGGTGGAAGACCTCCAGAGCAGCACTGGAGCTGCTGTAAGGAGTGCTGCTCCTCCTTGAATCTCTGTCAGCACTGCCGCAGTAAGGGGCAGGTCATGCACCGATGGCAGAGCCGCTGGAAGGGCTGGGGCTGAACCCTGTGTCTTTTTACTTGCCTAAAGGTCACCTGTCTGTCTCTGCAGAGAAACGAAGGGTGTTTAACCCTGATGCCTTGGCCGGGTCCCAAAGCCCTCAGCAATCGCATTCTGCTGGCCCAGGGGCCCTCTAGTGGCTTTCCCGGCTGGATGTGAGCAGCGCTTCTCCTCCCCGGGTGCCGCAATCGGGGCGATGTCCCTCGCTGCGGGCAGACTGGAAGCCAGCCGCCCATCACGCAGAGAGCAGGGGGCCCTACTGCTGCATCCTCCCCCGGTGCTCGTCTGAGCAACAGGGATGGCGTGAGGAAGGCTGGAATCACTGCAAGCATCTCAAAAGCCCTCTCAGCGTGTCACTGGGTTTAGGGGTACAGCAGCACCCTCCCTGCCTGCTTTGCACCCCTCTTTACACCCCCTGTGCCATCCCCTCTTTCCTATCTCTCCCTCTGTGGCTGATGTATGCAAATGCTCATGTCCCTGCTTTATGCTTCATGCTGCAGCAACCAATTCTTATGGCAGTATTACCTTTTTCCTGTGAGGAGGTAGATGTTTCTTCACCCGTACTGCAGCTCAGCGGGGTTTCTGCTCTGGGGTGCAGGACTGAACCTTAGCACAATGTGGGGATGGGGTCTATAGGGAGCTGTGAGATGGCAACAGCTTTCCTTGTCTGCAAGGAGCTGGGATAGCCAGAGACTCCCCAGGTCTTTACATCCATCTTCCATGCTCCCTCAGTGACTAGGTCACTGTGGTGGTTCGCTGGAGAGAGGTCTTGAGGACAGAAAGATGGCTCTTTTCTATCTAGCTTTCCCCTGTCACTTCCAGGATGACTTTTCTTGTCCAAGCTTTCTGGTGGGAGCCCATGCAAGCAAAGGGATCATCTCTGCTATTTCATAATACAGTAAACACTATTTCTAGACTTCTTCATGTTCCAGTGATTTCAATCTTTACGTTTTCTCCATCCACACTTTGTCCATTTTAGTGCCCCTTTTCCAGTCTGTTTGCAAATAGCTTTGCCAGTGTCCATCCCCTTTTTTCTTAGACAATAAATTCTCTGAAGCTGTTGGAGAAATGGTTCAGACATTCCCTCCAGCAAATAGAAGCTTTAAGTTGTTCCCTGACAGTTTTACTTCTTATCCCTTTCATTTACAGTGGGGGGGCAACAGAGATAATTGCAGGTCCTGTACATCTCAAACTGTTTGTGGTGGTAGTTACAATTATCTAAAATAATTTGCAGCAAGATCTGTGGATTTAATGTGCAGGGCTAAATTACTGCTTTAAATGCCAGCATTTTAACAGCCTATGTTTGTGACATTGCCTGTGCCACATCTTCTCAAATGGCCTAAATTGGCCATGCTGGACATAAGGAAGCATAAAAGGTTTCTTATGTCATTTTAGATCTAGGTTCATCTGACCAACTATTAGGAAAGACAGGGAGGAATATCATTTGCACCCACAGGAATCTACTCTCTCCTCAATGTAACTGTGCATCCTTCGTGCCTCAAAGACTTTAAATAGAGGCAAACTTGTCATCCGCAAGACTTATGTGCGGGTTGTCCAGCCTGGGCTGCACTCAAAGTCAGCCTTCATCAGTGTTTTTCATCCAGTTTGCAAGTAAAAACCCTCATTTGGGTTTCTGTCTCTGTGGGAGGCCACTGCTTCACATACAAGATGGCAGTAGCTCATTCCTGCTAGTTCAAGGGAGAGGAAAACATCTGTAACTACTGGGGGTGCATTCCTCCTTCCTCTGCTGAATAAGGAACAGTGTCCCTGTCCCCAGCAATAAAAGGTTTCTAGTTTGGGATCAGATTTAGCCAGGGCCAAGTAGTTGTGGAAATCTTATACTTTTAGGGGTGAGTTTGGCCATTCTCTGGACGGAGCCAGTCAGAACATCCAGTAAAGGGAGATAGGAGAGGGATGGGGGATGCAGACAGAGATGGTGCTTTGCCTACAGCCACGCAGGTGGCTTGGGAAACAAAACCATGGCACTGGCTTGTGCCAGGAGACCTCACTCCCCCACCAGCCAGACTGTGGGGAGAAAGACATTGGGAGTGAAGGGCTGACAGAGACTGACAGAAGCTTAGCACCCTGCTGGATCCAGCATTTTAAATCTGTGATGAAAGACACAATCCTCTGCGCCGCGATGGCAGCAAAGTCCCTGGTGCAACCCTTTGTCTCGAAGATGCCAGTGAAGACCGTGCCAAGGTGCTTTTCCCTGACCATCTGCCTTATGAGCCCACATGCCAGGGTTGATGCAATCCAAAGCCTGATAGCACACAGGCCTGCTGGTTTATGAGAATCCATTTTGCAATTAAACCAAATATTTAGGATTTTTTCTAAAAGAAGCAGCCAAGTCCTTGGAAGGACAGTCTGGAGGTTCTGAAAGGGGTAAAGAGGCTTCCCTTGCTCTCATGACAGATGCAAATAGCACTCAAGGAGTACAGAGGTCATATATGTCATTAAAACAATCACACCGGATCTAAATAGAGAATAAAAAGCATTATAGGAACTCTAAAAGTCTAGAGGGAAAGCATGCTGTCTGTGTTCCTGGCCAGAAGGTTCATCCTTTTCCTTCTGCTCGGCTTAGATCTTACAGAGCTAGGCAAGGTGTAAAATGTAGAGGTTATACAGCTACTAGGGATGCTGATTTTGACTTTGTATTTCTTTTACTATGTGCCACCCTGTGTCGGAACTCCATCCTGGCTCAGACTGGGCCATTGTCATACTTCTGCCTAAGCTTTTTGGGGGCAGTTTCTCTTGCAGCAAGGCTTGCTGTCTCCTGAGCTTCCCTTTGCTGCTACCACCATGTTAAACAAATGCATATGCTTCCTGCAGTTCCTTGGCAGTCCTTTGAATGTCTCCTACATGGTAATGATGAGGTCTGGCATGCCACTGTGCAATCCAATGGTCTCACACCCCAGCAGAGCTCAGCTGCAGGTCATATGTTCTCCTCTGAACCATATTTTCTGATGAAAACCTTTTTGGCTGCAGTCTCGTAACCAGCTTGAGTTAAGTCAACAAGACAGAGGAGATGACTTGGCCAAGACAGAACAGCAAGTTGGTAGCAGGGCTGGGACTGCAGTGGGGTCTCTAGACTCAAGGTTCTTTATAGCTGTGGTTGGTGAGCACAGTATGAATGCCAACCCATCCTATTAATGCCATGCACACCTTCATATGTTTCTGATGTTTCATACAAACACTTCATATGCTTCACATGTTTCTGATGAGCAAAGAGAAAGCAGAAAACCCCCTTATGCATATTGCAGTGTTGCACATTACACTGGTAATCCCCCATGGAAGCACCTCTGGGGCATTGGACTTTGCCAGCCATGCAGTCAGGTATCCATCATGTATCTGAGAACCGTATCTCTTGTTCCACCTTGATCCAGAGAGGGAGAACAGGCTTTAAGCAGTTGAATGTTTTTGAGACCCTGTAGCTTAATGTGCTATGGTTTTGGCTACAGTTGCCTAGTGTCATGTACTGGTGAACAGGGGATGCATGAATTGCTCTGTCTCCCTGTGCTGCTCTCCCTTTTTAAGCTGTGCTGTAAAAGGGAGTGTGGGACCTCCTTTTTTTGCTGCTGGCAGGGTTCTGGCTATCATTCTCTGTGGATGGTTTCTAGACACACATTCCTTTGTTTGGGAAGACCCTGTATTATGTTGACACAGCAGCATGTGGCACTGGAAAAGGAAATAGAAAAGGCTTTTGAACACAAACTGGACTAGCATTAGAAGAATGCAGGGGCTTGCGGACAGCCCTGCTCCCTTTCAGGAAGAAAGATGATTAAATATTAGGGTGCTGTTGAAGTCAGAAACTTGGAGATCTGCATCTCTGCTTCCTGAACAATGTGGGGCAGGAAGCCCCAGTGATTTGTTCCATTTGTAGGGCAGTTACCAAAGTGGGTTCAGTATTAACACGGGTGAGGTTCCTCAGGTAGAGTCCAGCAGGGAACTCTGTAGATATTGTGGGTACGGAGAGTAAGGAAATGCTATGGGAGGTCTTTTGGGTTCTTTGCCTTGTTCTTGCCTTGCGTCACTTTGTGGTGCAGTAACTCCCACTCCCTAAGCCTCAGTTTCTCCTCTGGGAATATTAATGCTTATTGGTAAAGTGCTTTCAGGGCTTGTCCATGAATTTTTAAAGCATGACAGGATTGCCAAAAAAATCTGTGGTTTGGTTCCAGGTCAATAATTCCCCATCCCCTAGGGACCATGTCCTCAATCAAAACACATCTGTTGCAGTCAGCGAGGCTCCATCAGTTTATAACACCTATAGCAGAAGTTTATCTCTGTTTCCCAACTTGTTTCCTAATGGATATGCCATGAAATATGCCTCTTGAATGGCCTGCATGTCCAGGGCTATTTCCTGGGATTCCCAAACATAGATTTGATTTCTCATTTTGCTGCGAGCTTCCCATAGGTCTGTGCATAGAAGCAGCATTTACCCTTTTACCTGGGACTCATATGCATCATGTCCAGCTTAACTGTTGCTGCAACTCAGTTAAGGCACATAAAATAACCATACAGGGGGTTCAGACTGTGATAACAGGGAAGTTAGGACTGAAAAGTCCTCTCAGAATAATGCCATAGGGTAAAAGAGCCTTACAGTGTGTGAGAATTAGGTTTGATCTCTCTGTGCCTCACCTCTGCAGCTGTAAAATGGGGATAACTGGTATTTTTCATGTGGCTTTGCTGGTTCGGGTTATAAGGACTTTCAGGGCAGGCACTTAGCATCTCTCCTGATGTTTTTGGGTGCTTGACAAGGCAGTGTACCAGCTCCATGTGCAGTGATTGCAGGACAGAGGAGGGGCACAGAATTTGCCCTGCAGCCCCCAGGTCTCACAGTCTGTGCTTTCCCTCTCACTCCTGATTTGTTTATCTCTTGGGGGCCTTTCTGTTTGTAATTCCATTGTTCCTCACCTGGGAATTTCAGGCTATTATTTAATTTCCTTCCAGACTTCAGCCCTTCCCCCTTTGCCCTCCCCATGTCTCCTGCTCCATCGCCAGCCCCATCCCCTCCGAGAAGGCGTTTCACTTCTCTGCCCCTCTGTGCGAGCCGGTTTTCGTTGGCTCTCGCAGCATCTCCTCTTGTCAAGGCATTATCCGGTGGGGAGCCCGATTATTTAGATTCCTCTGGTTTCCCCCTTTTAATATATCTCCTCTGTGTCCTGCAGCCTGACCCCTGCCAAAGGACCTGCCACGAGGGTTGTTTCTCCCAGTCTGAAGCCCTCCCCCAGCTTCCCTTTCATCTGTGTTTTCTAAGAGGTCTGTGCTTCAGGCAGCAAAGTCAGCGAAGGGTTTGGGGCCTCCGGGTCCACGGCCGGATCCCTCCCCCATCACCTGAGAAAAGGCAAAGGCAAAAACCACTTCTAGGGCCAGTCTCGATGGGGGTGGGGAATAGCTGAGCCTGGAGAGGGAAAGGAAAGCAATCATTTAATCCTTTCTCTTGTAGTTTGAAGCATGGTTCCTAGCACTCTGGGCCAGATTCTGTGCTGTTCTCCGCAGCTTCCAGACATGGGAGAAGTGAGAGGGGGGGACCTTACAAACCAGAAAGCAGATGGTGTTAATGCAGTGCTGGCCCAGCCTGCCTGTGAGCACCTGGGAGTGCAGCCTGGGCTGGCCCTTGATGGTTCCAGTACAACCACTGTCCCGAGGGATCAGTATGAAACCCCTCATGGCACCTCAAGGGGACCCCTCCCTAGGCTCAACATGAGGGACAGATGGTGATGTGCTTTGATTCACTGCTCTATGGAAGCATTGCTTAGCACTTCTCAGCCAGCGGTTTTGCATAGCAGGGCAGAAGCAGTAGCAGTGTAGTGCCAAGGTGGTTGGCTACCCATGGTTGCTGCTGAGTGTGTGAACCCAGTGCTTGCAAGTCTCTGCAAACACAGCTTACAGAGAACGAGTTCACTCCAGTGAGACCCACCTTTTGAAGAGCTCAGGGAGGCTGCTTTAACAGTGGGTGCACCTTTCCTATTTGAGGTGGTACAAGTGCTGTGTCACTGAATCCATCACATTGCTCCCTGCCTTGGAGCTCCCACAGGGGGTCTGACCCAACTGCAGTTTTGAGATACTGGGAGCAAATCCTCCTGTGATCTGCGTGATGGAGAGCATTGGCACAGCCCCAGGATCTGAAGGAAATCACCTTGCGTATGAAGAGCATGAACATGTTTTCCTAGCTCTTTGCTAGGTTTTATTTGTAGTATTTCTGGAGAAGGAGGAGATCCCTGGAGATCTCCAGTAACATATTTCCAAAATATATTTAGCAAAGATAATGCTGAACACAGAGAAATGCAGTGGGGATGGAGAGGGAATGATGAAAAGATGTACCTACTGAAAGCTATTGAGGGTTTCTAACCAGAAAGCAGAGGCATTGCCTGAATGTCTGTATAGGTGATCACTGCTCCTGACTTGGGTAATGTGTAAGCTGCATGCAGTTCACTGATGCTAGTGCTTGTAATGCAACTTGACCTTAATGTCTAGGTATCACTGCATGAAGCAGAGGTGATTGCAGTAACCTTGCTTCTCCCTAAGGTACAGCTCTCTGTGTGTTGCACACCAAGGCCTCAGCTTGATGTCAGTGCTAAGAGCTACTGTTAACAACTCTGTCTTGTTTTGGTTTTCCTTAATCCTGCCTTGCAACAACACACAGCAGAACTCTGAGAGCTGCTTCCTTTAGAATCAGCTAGCACTGATCTAATAATTGCCATGAGTTGTCATTCCCCATCCCATCTATCACCCAGCACAACATGACACCTCAGCCAGGGAAATTCAGAAAGAAGCAGTTTTCTGTCGGCTTCAATTTACCAATAATGAGTTGAGAATGGCTTTGAAACCAGGGCTTTAAATTACCATGCTCTCGATTAAAATCTCTCTTCTAAAGCATAAGGGGACATTTCTTTTGGAGGAGTGTTTTTCCCCCTTTCTCTACCACCATCCAACACTTCCCCTGCCAGGCCAAACAGCACCATCAGATTTTGGCTGTACTAGGGGCCAAGGCAGAGTCCTGAAACATTGCCCCTCACCTAAGGATGTGTACCAACGTTCATTGAAGTCCAAGCATCTGAGCCGTCCTGCTGAAACTCCTCTTGCCCTTGATGAGATACTAAGGAAAACTCAGTATTAAGCAAACAGCTCTTCACTGATATTTTCAAAGGGGAGAGGCTAGGATCAGTGAAAGACAATTTCATCCATAGCTAGGACTGTTACAGCTAAATTCATACAGTTCATGTCCAGGTATTGCTAGGAAATGCTGAAGTTAGTAATGCTCGGTCAAGTGGAGGTTTGGGCTGATAACGAATGCATTGCAGCTGTACCAGTTCCATGCTGCTGTTGAAATGCATCTGTACCATCTCCGATATGTTATGTTTTCAAACATTTGGTTCCAGAACTACAACAGCACTGTCATATGGTTTCAAGTAAGCCCATGCTTCTCCAGGCCAAAGACTGTAGGCAACCAGTATTACAGGAAGCAGAGTTTTGACATCTGGATTAAAACTGCAGTGCAGTTGCCTACAGTTGCCCCTAGCATTAACCTCACCCTTGATAGTTACCATCTTGCCTCTCTCCTACCTGTCTGAACAGGGCTGTAAATATAACTTCCTGGCTGTTTCCATGCTCTGGAATGTGATGGGGGAAAAAGAAGTCTTACATGGTGGGAGAAGGAGAAAAATCCTTTGTCTCTGTTGTTCTGCAAGGTGTCTAACTTCAGGTTTGCGTTGTGGAATCTGTGAAGCTGTCTGCATCCTTTTAAATCTTTATTTGGTATATAGTGAGATGGGGGAGAGCTCACAAGCAGGATGGTTCAGCAAGGGCAGGAGTGAATAAGGAGGGGAAGCTGAATGTAAAAGGAGCAAGGCATCCCTGCAATGGGGGAGATTCCTCTCATGAGGAGGGTCTGGCCTGGTGAACAGCACAGCAGTGGTTATTTCCTAACACACTGACACATGCTAACTCAGAGCTCAAAATACTTCATTTTCCTTGGCTTAGTGAGAAATGAGACTTAACGTGGTGATCATATGTAATGCATGAAACAAGCAAAAAGACAAAGCAAACAAAAATGGGATCAAATGCACAGGGTACACATCAGTACAGGGCAACCCACCATGTGCATACTGCTGCTAACAGCAATAAGAGCAGCTCTCTTCCTGCACCTTTCAATGTAGGATCCCCAGGTACATTGTAGAAAACAAAACTCAGTCAGCTTCCCAGTACCCATTTAAAGGTGGAAGGGAGAGGAAAATGTTCGCTCACCTCTGCAAGGAGCAAAGACAGAGGCTATGTAACTCCATACAGCAGGGCTGGATGGGTATTAAAGTCAGGCATGGGAGGACTCTATCTATGCTGCCTAATTCAGGCTCCTACAGTAGCTGTGAGGCACCTACTTGGCTGCTGTAATATAAATAGAGAAATACTCTCTATGCAATACAGATATATTGTATAAGATATACAGTATCTTATGCAGTAAAGGGAGCAAAACTGTCATGGAATTTGGGTTTAAGCCAGACTTGTCCTTGGTGTGGTTTGGATGAGGATCTCTTTTACCTGACTATCCTGGGTCAGTTTACCAAGTAGCAGTGTGAGTGATGGAGACCTGGGAAGTTCAATGTGACCATGAATGACATGGGCTCTGAGCATCCCCAGAGGGAAAGGTGAGTCTTCCTTAAACAATCCAGGTAAAAGAAGATGCCAAAGCTTCAGCTGTTAAAAGATACTTGGAGCTCCATTGACTTTAATGAACAGAGTCCCTACCAAGTATTCTTGTTGCTCTTGCCTTGTATGAAAAGCACGTGTGCGTTGGAAAACAAACTGGGGAAGAAATAAGAATCTTGAAAGGGCATTGAGCAAAATGAGGGAAGTCAAAGTATTTCTTCTTTGTTTAATGGGTACATGGTGATTTTCCCCCAGCAGCATGTGACACATCCACCATCCCCCTATGCGCACACACATGCACACACACATCCACTCCGCACCAGGGCAACTGCTTGGAATTTTATTGGAAAAATATAAACCGGCTTTGCATTCTTACCTTTATTTCAAGACCTCCTACAAGAAACAGGAAGGGTAAACATGAAAGATCTGTTTCCTTTAAATTGTGAGTGTGGGGGAGTTTTCCTGTAGTGAAAGGACTGTTTTGAAAAGCCCTAAATGCTTTTGAATTGAATACATCGAAGTAATGTACACACGGTTTGAATTTACAGTTCTGGGTCTCCTATCCCCCTCCATATGAATCCTATAAGTCAGACGTGTTGCTACAGTGATTCCCACCGGGAAAGTCTGGACCTAGACTAGGAACAGCTGTAGATCTACAATCCACCAAAGTCGGCTTCTGAAACAGATATGAATTATTGGTTCAGTCAGATAAATATGGCTTTGCCTTTCCCCCACAGGCAACCACATATGGCACTTGGAAAGAATTAAAACCTTTACCCTTGGCCAGGTCTGGTTAAATAATGGCTCTTTCTTATATTTTCCTCCCTCTCTCCATTTCCTCCCATTCATTCTTCTTTTCATTTTCCTTTCATGATCTTTTTGGCACCAGTATCCGAAATGTCACCTCCTCAAAGTGACCCTGAATTTTACAGTGTCACCTACAGGGCTGCGGGAGCAGGGGCAGGCGAGCGTATGGGAAAATATGTAGTTGTTATTCAGCGGGGATGGAGCTCTGACAGGAGAAACAAAACCACCTTTCTGCCTCTCAGCATGGCCACGCTGAGTCCAGAAAAGCCTCCGAGGCTGCAGCTACTCTATCAAAGCCCAAATTCACCCACCATCCGTAGAGTGTACATGTGGGAGGATGCTGCAATGCCCTTCTCGAGGGGCAGGACTTACATCCTCTCTGATGCCAGCAGTGCCAATGTAGATAGTAGGCTTTTTAGTGTCTCTGTGTTATGGCTTGTGTTAAACAGCTCTAACAGTGAGGACCAGCGGTCTGAGGCTGAAGCATCACAGGGAGATGCAGGATGTGAGGGCTCGGATGCTGGCTCTGCCATGAACAGCATCGCTCTGAGCCAGAGCTGTGCATGGCTGGGCACTGAGCCAGCCCTGCTTTTCCTTCCCAGGTCCCTGTGCTGCTGGTTGTACGTGTGCCAGCATCTCTCCCTCCAGATCCAGGGTGTGCAGGTGCAGAACAGCATCCCTTAGAGAAGGATTCAACCTCATAGCTAAGAAATGCTCTTACCTGCATCTCTTGGGATCCCTGACACTCCCTCCTCTCTCCTTGCTCCTCTTTTCTACCCTTAGTCATCCATTCAGCCTCATGACCTAGAGGAGGCTGCCCTCTAGTCCAGCCTTGTGCTAGGTTTAACCCAGTTCTATTCCTAAAGCTAGTTCATGGGCTTAAAAAATCTGGAATTAAGAAACCTGTAACTTGCTGCTTTATCTCATTATCTTCTGTTTTGCATTTTAATGTGCCTGCTCTAAAAAAGACCTCATTGATATTCTGGTTCGGCATGTGTTTGTTTGTGTCTCTTGGGAAAATTGGCTACAGATATTACTAAGTCAAAAACACACAGAGGAGAGTTTGCTGCGTATTTTCCTTTCCTTTTTTTCCTTCTTTGAAAGAAGATGTTATTTTCTTCACTCGATTGAATGGCAAGCGAATTGAAATGGCAGAAGTGAGACGGTGCGGGATGTAGGATATAATCTACTGATCTTGGAGATAGCTGTCTCCAGCTCTGTGGCTGTAGCTCCCAGATTCTTCCTCCCCTTCTGCAAAGGGACCCCAGGATCCTGCTATGAAACGCAGGTCACTATGCCTGACATCCTCCTACAGCTTCCTATTCATGTGGTGCCTCTTCCTGAAGAGTCACAGGTCTAATAGGGATGATCCAAATAGCCAAAAGCAGCCCCTGGGGACCTTCAATGGTGACCCCAAAGGCTAGTGTTTCTTGCTGTGCATGTGCCCACCAGAGCCCGTGTTCTCCTAAATATGGAGTAAGCACAGCAGCCTTGAACAGACAGGATGGCCATAGACTATCCTTGGACATCACATTGCAGCTTCATCCTGACTCCAGCAGCAGCTGCTAACAGGTTGCATAGCTTAGAGTGGTCGCTTCCAGAAAGGTATGGGTGACTTAATTTGGATGCCTTTCTTTCCACTAGTCACTGCTCCAGCAAGATGCTGCCAGAGCTTTATTCCCCTTTCCCTTTTGAGGTGCAAAATTAGCTTTCTGCCCTTGTGTAACCATTAACGATCCCTCTGGTGCTCCTCTGGAATGGTCCTTTAACTGCAATTGTCCTGACAGGTTTCCACTGCTTAATTCTTCGCTGCTTCCTGCTATAATCCGATGGCTAGGAGGTCTTAGGATGGAAGAAATAACCCTCTGGAGGCAGTAATGTTTCTCCAATGACTAGAGAGGGATTTTAAAGAGCTACTTCAAACTAGATGTTGAATTTTTTAGGAGAATAGAAATGAGATGAGGTGAAGCCCAGGTTGGCTGCTTGGGAAATCAGTGTCAAGCAAATCCTTGAACTGATTTTAAAAATGCAGTTGTTTTCAATGTGTCCTCAAGAATCATGAATGTTAAAATGCCTTCTATCAGCCTGGGACTGTGTGTACAAGGACTTCTCGATTGTATCTCCCTGGGTTTTAGCACTGCATTTGTATAGGTGGCATCTTTGTGGTGGGAGAGGAATATATATGTTAATAAAAGAGGAGGATCTAAGCATGTGTTAATCAGCCTCAGAACTATGGTAGCTCTCGGCTTTACCTTGGGCAGGGGATCATCTAGTAAGCCCTGCAATCATTGGAGGCCTTAGGCTGGATAGCCCAGGTGTCTTCCCACGCAAAAGATGTTGTCACCCTTATTTAGTTTCTTCCTTGTGTTGTGATGCTCCAGGATAAACAATGAATGCTGTTCCCATCACAAAAGATGTCCATTGCATTGACAACAGCAAGGCTCTGGGTGTTTGTTGCTGCTTGTGCTGTGCTTTTTTCAGCTTTGAGCAATGCCACAAGCTCTCCTGGCAGTTTTCCCATCCTCCCTGGGCTACCTGTGTATCAGCAGCAAATGAAAGGCTTTCTAAAGAGTTGATCTCTCATTTTCTAGAGTGCTTTGCCCTGTACGAATTGGAGCTGGGAGCAGCTCAGTAGCGTTAATGGCAAAGACTGCAGTGAAGCATTTTTCATCTTCATTGCTCTTCAGGGGCCCAATGCAGGAGACTAAGCAGGGACTTTTCACACAGAGTTTGAACTCTAGGGCTGGATCACGTGTACATGCCCTGTAGCACAGTGCGTTCAGATCCCCGAGTGGTAGCTAAAAGTGCTCTCACCTGCATTACAGTGATTGCAGCACTGCAGCCACCACCCCAAACCTCTCCAAGGAGAGATGATGGTGTTGAATAGAAGCATGTCCCAGTGCTCAGGGTGCCTGCATTTATCACAGATCTCTGCACCAGTAGGAAACTTCTCTGACTTTGTGCTGTGTCACCTTTGAAAAACTTCATGCCTAGATGGTTCATTTTGCTGTCCTGCTTTCTGGACTCCCAAAGGTGAAGCATGAACAAGACCTGCTTTTTTGAAGCAGACTCATGAGTTCCTCAAAATTAGGCTCCCTTATGGCATCTCAGTATTTAAATGCAGGGCTCCCTCTTCCCATGGCAGTGTATCCCTGTGGCAGTAACTTTCCTGGTGTGGCAAACATGTGGTGAACCTATGTGTCTGCATGGGGGTACATGGGACGTGGACCTGCTGGGTGCAGGCAGTGAGCACCTTTAAGTCTCAGCAGCATCTCTGTCCTATAGCTCACACCTGGGTGGATGCTATGAGCTAGTCTCTGCCAGGCCGACCCACAACCACTGCAGCCCATCTCAGCACCCCCTCCCCAGCAGCATGGATCTATGTGAGGCACCATTGTGATCTAATATTTTATTGCTTGTATTTCTGCTTCTTAGATGTGCATTTATTTGTTGTAGATGCCTTTTTTTTTTTAATGATCTTTAGTTTTCCTTAAGTTTTCTGATGTTTCCAGTGGGACTGTTGAGGCTAGCACCTTTCCTTTTCACCTTGCTCTGCTGACCACCCCTACACAGTAGCCCCTGTCAAAACTGCAATGAGTAGGAGCAGCTTTCAGGGAAGGGAAGAAATGGCACTGTTGACAGATGCTCCAGCAAGCAAACAGTTTTGGAGCGCTGTGATTTCCCACTGCTGTAGAGCAGAAGCTGCTGCTGTACAGAGGGCTCCCAACAGCACCACAGCCATGCACTTAACTGACTTTAAAAGGGACCGAGGTGAAGTAACCCTTCTTTCTTTATTTTTTTTAAATACCCTGTGGTGCCGAACTGAGATTGCAGCCAGCTTCTATTTTCAGAGGCCTTGGTAAGAGAATGTTTTTATCTGGAGATACAATGACTGTCGCCCTGTAGCCTGCAGTTCCCATGCTGGTGCTGCCAGGATCCATGAATGCGTGCTTTATGAGCTGCTCTCGCAGGTGTTCGGGGGGCATGTAATCACTAATGAATAGTAGGGAGACATAGAAACTCAAGGCAGGCTCTGGCACAGGGAGCTAGGCCAGGCTTTTTTCATTCTGTGAGAAAGAAGGGAAAAAGTACAGTGCTTTTCCTCTGCTCCCCTTGCATACTTGACTGCAGAGAGCTCTCCCGGGTTAGCTAGTTACCCGCTCCATTTGTACTGGCACAGATGTAAATCTGGCTATAGGAATCGGCATGCTTTTTATTAATGCTTTACCTCCCTTGGGAAGCTACTGCCTGTGGAAATCCTGAGCTGCTGGAGCAGGCACTGCTCCCATAAATGTGGAGTTTGCAGGAGCTGGTCTTTAGGATTTGGCTTGGGATGCTGCACTTTGTGCTCCTTCCTCTCTTTGTGCCAGGGCTCATGCATAAAACAAGTCAGGAACAGGGACTGCAGGACGAGGGAAGGCCTCGGTATAATTTGGAATGTGTGTGTTGTGGATGGGGCCTATTATGATAATGATGATTAATTTGCCATTAAGCCTGTCTGATACTTCCCCTTCTACAACCCTACAACGATCATCAAAAGCTTGCGTGGTAATACATAGGCACAAAGGGAGGTGGATTAAGTTGCACAGGCAGTTGGAGTTTTGGCATGCTGGGCTTTCAAATGCTTGGCTTTGTAGCCGAGTAACGTGCTCTTCGTGAAGTTCTGTGTCACATGTGGAAAAAGGGAATAAACCAAAGCCAACCCCAAGCAGAGTATACTTTAAAAAGGGGAAATCTCTGTCATTTTCTGAGGCTTCCACTTTAACTGATCTAACACAACAGCTCAGCAAATGAGGGGGGAATCAGTCCAGTGTATTTTCTGACTCTCGGAGCTATAGCCTTTGGATCAAGTGATTGAAGCTCTCTTGACCTGTAGGCAGGACCAAGGTGACAGACGCCCAGCACTGACATATCATGTTTGCTTAGGATCTCTTGCACTGCTGATAAGCTGCCTCTCACTCAGGCTTTGGTCTGGGAGGGGACAATGGCTCTTCAAGTATGCTAACAGGCTTGACCTTGAGTCTTCTGGCTTGGAGAACCTGAACTCCAACTCAGCTATGTCTATTGCAGGCAGGGTGTCACGGCTCCTGGTGGTAGAACTGCTGGGTCTCAGCATGCCTGGTAAATTCAGGTGCAGAACCTGAATGTGAAGCCAACTGCCTGCCAAAGAGGTAGCATTTCCCCTGGAAAAACTCTCCATGATTTGTGTTTATTCTTATTGTTAGTATCTAAACATTCTCTGGAAGAGAATAACCCCCTGGTTATGATTGCTTTTATCAGTCAGTGTCAGGTTAACAGTTATCTATAAAGCAGGATACCCTTAAGCTTGAAAGGAAGGTGCTATTTTGGAGGAACATTAATATTCAGGGTGTGCAGCCAAATCCAGTGTTTTTATTTGTGCTCATGTATTCCATTGCCGTTCTTTTACACCTCAAGGACACGTTTATGATCTCCTTATGATATTTCACTTTTGAGGTGATGGTGACACCTTGAGAAAAAACAGATCTTGCATCAATTTGGCCCCCAAAGCTAGTGAAGTGCTTGTGGAACAGGAAAAAGTGAGTGTAGTTCTTGGATACTTGGCTGTGTTTAAGAGGAATTTGCCATTTTGTGCTTTATATCTGCAGTACCTCTATATGCAAAGGCTTGATGTTAGCATTGGGTGTGTTTTCTTTAGAAATAAAGAGGGGGGAAAAAGCACTTTTTACTCCCCTGGAAGCAGCATCCCTGAAGGATTTGTCCATTACATTAAAATCCAGGATACTGTCTGAACATGCCAGAGAAAATAAAACCTTTGTCGCATTGCCTCTGTTTGCAAAGTAGGGTTTTACCCTCCATAGGAGGAAGCAGAAAGTCAGAGGTGATCTGCCAGTAAGTGAGTGTAATAACTGATGAAGAATGATAGCACTGTGATTGCAGAATACTTTTCACATTAGGCTCTTCTCAGTCCTGGGCTGGTGGTGCACCAGATCTGATCATAACTAGTGTGGCCTAACCAAGGCTGGATGTGGGGACTGTAGGATGCACACAAGGTTCTAAACTCAGGGTACTGAAGCCACAGTGAGGGCACAGTTACTAGACCCCTCTGTCTTGACATGGAAGCAGTATTACTCTGTTGTTTGGAACAGTCTTGTCTCTTCTGTACATGAGAAGTACTCTAGTTTTCCTTGTATGTAACTTTCCCAGGATGTCAGCATCCTTCCTGAGGTTCTCCACCTTTCTGCAAGCTCAGTATCTTAAGCTAGATCTAGTGCTGTAGCTGAATCTTCCCCAGTTAAGAGGAAGGCAGAAACCCTCCTCTGTGTACCCACCAGGCTTGTCCATCCCAACACTGTATTATTGACTCACATTCAGCTTGTTATCATTCTGCCTGCTGAGTCCTTTTCTGCAGAGCTCCTAATCAGCCCGGGGTTTATTTATGCCTATGTCCAATGTCTTGTACTTATATCCCTGTTGGATTTCATCCAGTTATTTCAGATGATTTCTCAATTTATCCAGATCATTTTGAAGGCTAATTCTGCCCTTAACATACTGGCGGTCTCTCCCAGCTCTGTGCTGTCCGCAGATTTAATAAACATAGTCTCTGTCAAGGTCATTATGGAAGAAGTTGAACAGAAATAGGAACAAGACAACAGCTGAAGTTTGACACCCACCATGCAAAAATATCCCCAAACAGTGCTGGTTCAGCATCAGGGCCATGTTAACTTCTGCCTGAAAAGTCACAAGCTCTAACAGCTCTCCCAAATACTTCTCATTCTGCTTTGTTGTCAGATCTGTGTTTCACCTTAGAGAAAGAAAAAGAACTCCCTCGGATGAGATGTTTAAATAGCACCTTTCCACTTCCAAGTAATGGGATTGCAGGAGTACTTCAGATGCCATTTTCATTCATAAAGATTTGTGGCTCCACCACACCTCTCACTAGCATATTTTACTACCTCCAGAGTGGGGTGTAGCAGCCATTTTAATGATGTACAATTTAAATCTGCACATGATTCACTCCAGTTGTGGGGTTATAATTCTGTGGAGTCCCAAAGTTCTTGTTCTGTAATCAGTTGCTTCCTAACTTGAAGTCATCTCAAATTATAAATTGCTTCTCTAACCGATGCAAACTATGGCAGCTTAATATCATGATTAATGCTATAGAGAAAACTCTGGTACAGTCTGAATGCTATCAAATATAATCCTGGTGCAGGTGGGTGACTGAAGCATGGGGTAAATGCAGTTGATTACATATTTTGTCTCATTCAGGATCCTTTTCTGCGAGCACTATGTGACTAAATGCATATTGCATGAGGGGCCTGTTGCAGAGTCCATTGAAATGAAGTGAAAGATTCCCGTTTCCCTTGGTGTGCTTTGGATCAGGGCAAAACCACTGTCAGGCAGACAACAGAGATGTTGCGTTTTGGCTCGCAGAGGCTGTCTCTTCTAATGACAAAACCAAATGTGTTGTCCGTGATGTATGGGGCTATTAATGACAGTAATTCCTTGGAGACCCTGATGATTTGCAAATATTGAATATATTTCCATTTTACAGGGGAGGGGTAGAAACTGAAGTAGGGAAGATTAAAGGAGATGGCTGGGTCCTTAGAGAAGAGCTGGAGCCCTGACATCTGCTGTAGTGCAAATATACAGGAATACATAGCCTAGCAGGGCTGTAGGGAGAATGTGGCTCTGATTGTGTTCCTTGCTTCTAACACCATTCCTGCTAGGGAAATGGATGCTCTTTACGCATCCAGTGCCTGAGTCCAGCTTGGATTGGTGTTAGTCCAGCAGAGGTCAAGACAGAAGAAGGATGGGCAGCCAGGAAGGAAGGGGAATTAGTCACATTTTGTGTGGATCTCGAGCCCATGGATGGGACAGACATAGGGGCAATCCTGCCAAGCTAGGAAGAGAGTCCTTTCCCTCATGACCATTTTGCTTTAATACCTGCAGCACAGCATCAAGAGAGGCAGCTGAATAGGAAAGGAAGGGATCCACTGATGGGACACAGGGGCCAAGGGTGGATGCTAGTGTTGTATGACAACAGCCAGATCTTCAACCCACCCAGCCATCCCCTGTGGCAAGCTGGATTTAGATGGACTCCTGCCCTTGCTAAATGTTCATATTTATATGTGCAACACTTCTCCTTCTTGTGCCTCTTCTTCCTCCTCTCACCTTATATAGTCATGTGAGGCATGGCTCCAAGGAGCAGGGGCAGCTTGCCAGAGCCTCCGACCTCCCCTGCCAATGCCGGTTGCTCTCGAGCTGCAATTCAGTGAGAGCTGCTGCTCTCGTGTAACTTTGCTGCATCGTGAGGCATTGGTTGTGCAAATGCCCAGGAAAATAAACACACGAAGTGGTGGTCGCCTCGAGTATAATGTGAATCTGTGGCTGGAGGTGCAGCCACCCCCTTGCAGCCCTCACCAGTGAGCAAGAAACGAAGCTCTGTTCCCCCTGCAAGGCATGTGGGTTTTCTACCCGTTTGCTGGTCTCTAGCGGTGCTTGAGACCTCCAAGAGGTCTGGGTGCAGATTGCAGTGACTTCCAGCCTCGGCTCCTGCTCTTTGTGCCAGTATGGCATTATCTGCGGCTTTTCTTCTTTTTCTGCTCCTGCTTTCTTTAAAAAGCCATAAAACAGCAAGTGCTATTCAGTGATTGAGATTATTTGGGTTCACTTCAGCCCTGGCATGGTGCTAATAGGAAAAAAACACGTTAAAGGGTTTGTTCTCTCATTTGCAGAAGAAACTGTCTCACTATGGGAATGAACAATTAACAACATTTAAATGAGCTGAACTTGGTCCTTTTCTTCCATTGTCTTTGTGCCTTTTGAATCATCTGGAATTGGATTTTCTCTGCTGTATATTTTCCGGTGCGCTCAAATGCTTTACATAGATCGTAGACCAGTCCTGAGATGTAACCCCCTCATCCCCGTGCTCCACAACGCCTCCAACATTTATGACATGCTGTGGTTAATCACCTGGATCTGTGGTATGATTACAATCTTTGCTGACCGGGAGTTTTTTCCCTGCCATTTTATTCCCCCTAAAGGAAACACATTACAAAGATGGGGAGGGCGTTCTCTCCGATTCCATATCTGCAGGCATTTCTGCCTTCATCAATTAACAATGATAGCAAGGAAGGCAAACGGAAGGTTTTGATCTTTACATCCAAAACCCAGTGTGTAGCCTCTGCTCAAACCTTTTAGCGACAGATTTCAGTGCTCCTTTCACACGTTGCAACCTCAGTGGGCTGTTTGTATTTTAAAACGTTGCCTCCCTTCCCCAGCAGCACAGTGGGACGTGATGCAGTCAATCAGATTCAGTGTAAACCCATAGTAAACCCTCACGGGCTTTTTGTAGGTGCCGCCTCAGGTATTCCCACTGGTTTATTTTACCTGGAGAGCAAAGAGAAGCAGTCGTTTCGTGCTTAAGGGGTGTGTTTTGGCTGGCTGAGCTTAGGTTTGCCTTTGGGTTTGTCCCTCCAAGGCAGGTAACAGCGGGAAAGGAGATTCGGTGGCATTGCACTTGGCTCGGGGGGAGTGCGTCGGGGAGAGGATTTCATGGTGTGGTCTGCGAACTATTAACCTACATATGGGGCTGGGGAGCAGGGGAAAGTGCCGCCGCTATTCGGCGCGGTGTGGCTTTAAGAACCGAGACTGAAACACCTTAAATGAACTCTGCAGCAGACAGCTGAAAAAAGCGCCCTGGCCCCGCTGCCGCCCTGCTTCTTCATGATGTCATTTTTCAGGTGTCAGTTTGCCGGAGCAAGATTGGAACAGGCCTTGTTGCTAGGACATGAATGGAAAAGCGACTGCACATTGGTTGGCGAGGGTTTCCCGGCCAGCCTATCGTGCGGGAGCAGTCGGCATAGAAATGAGAAGCAGAAAAGCTGCTGGCTGGGACAATTAATGTGTTTGCAGTGTCAGAGCAAATTGTGGCGCAAAGTACAGTGCGGGTACAATTAAACCCCAAATCTTCCCCTGTGTAGGCTGGTGATGCTGCCCTAATGGACCAGCCTTGGGTCTGAGGCAATTAGCAGCCATGCTGCCTTCTGTTTGAGTTGGCAGCTCGGAGCAGCTAGTGCGGAAAGAGGACATTTATTACTTGTGCGGTGCAGAAGGCTCTATAGCGTTTGTATTACCTTTAGCCTGCAGAAATAGAATAAGTAGAATTAATTTCCTCTCGTTTTTGTAATTATTGTCATTTAAGTCCATCGTGCAAAGAGGGGAAAAAAGGACAGTGTCTGCTGCAGAGGAAGGAGAGAGGAGAAAGCAGCTGGTGGGAAAGGTTGGTTTCCTACCCTGCACAGTCCGGTATAAACACTGCAACGGCTACAGCAAAAAGCCTGCTCTCTGCAAAGGTCTTTGAGCAGAAAGTATTGCTTTATAAAGTGTAATTGAGTATGATTCTGTTATTTCAGACCCTGGCTATAAAAAGCATTCCTATTTAAGCTGTTAGTAGTGCCTGCCTGACAGAGGAATAGCCAGCTAAGCAGATTTGCCTGCCTGTCATCCTTAACTGTTTGCTATCGCTGCGATGCTGCCGTGGCAGAGGTGGCTTTCTTACATAACCACCCGGCTTTTCCGCAGCCATCCCCTTTCCCATGGGAGTGAGGCACCTCCAGGGTCATGGAATCCAGTCCCTTGCTTGCCGGCAGCCACTGCACAGCATGTCCATTTCGGAGAGGGATGCAGCTCCCTCTGCAACCTCTGTGGGGATGGTGCTGCTTCTTTTCTCACTGCTTATTTTTTCCCAGTCATCCCAGCTTGTCCTCTCTCTGTTAGTTCAGACCCACTACTAGGACTACCTATTGCCTCCTGTGGCTCTGCAGTGGCACACAGCACCCCTCCACGGTCATTGCAGAGATGCTATGTCAGAGATTGTGTGCCTGCAGGGGCCCATAGGGAGCTCAGTGGTGCCATTAACATTATGAGTGTCATGTATGGGGTGAGCTGGTTGCAATACTGGGAACTGAAGGTCGGTTTGTTGATTTGGTGAATCCCTGTAGGGTGTAGGGTCAGAAAGGCTCCTTCAGGGTTTGCCAGCTGAAATGGTAGCAGGTACCGAGAAGGCCTTGGGGCAGTAGGATGTGAAAAGAGTGAGTGCCCCTGTCCTCAGTACTGCCCCTTTGCTTGGCAGCCCAGGTAGAAACCCCACCAACCCTAGGACTGCCTGTAAACCCAGCCATTTTATTCATACCAGCCCAGAAGCACCAGGTCTAACCTACACCTATTCCAGTTTAAGAGCCTTTGCATTAGTGTTCCATGTCCAAAACATAAAAGAAAAGAAATTCCCTCTGTGTAACCAGAGCCTATCCTTAAAGCAGCCGGTTAACCATTTCAGTTCCTCTCTCTTCCCAGAAGCTATTTGAAATGAGTTTCTATTGTTTTCCCTAGAAAACAATACTGAGTGTCCCATCCCTGCTGGTGTGCATGTGGATGTGTACACGCAGCTTGCTGTGCCCTGCTCCCCTGCACCGTGCCTGCTGTGCATGCAGGGGTGCCCTCTCATCCCATCCCATCCATCACCTGCAGCCTGAGCCCGCAGAGCCTCTGGCTTGAGGAAACTTGGGTTTCACCATGTTCAAATCAAATCAGAGGCTGAGAAGGGGGGAATGCAGACACAAAGACCAACGCCCTGCTGCAAAATTAGGGCAAAAGTCTGGCCTTGTTTATGCTGATGTAAATCAAGAGTAAACCCAGGCAGTTTTGTCATTCTCCACTCTGACGCATTACTGTAAATCCTACTTTCGTAACTTGGCCGTTATTTATGACTATTACTGCGGTGCTATATGAGATCAGGGCAGAGTTATGCCTGGTCACGTGTATGTGTGTGTGTAAGGACTACAGCTTGTACGTTTAAGTAGGGGAGACAAAGGCAGTCGATCATCTTCATTTTACAAATAGGGGCATAGGATTACACGATCTGCTGGAGAGCTTGCAGGAAGCCAGTGTCTGGTCTGGACAGGAAATGGTTTTCCTGTCCTGAAAACCTTTTCATAGTAGGGGGGAAAAAAAAGCCCTCTTTGACATTTGGGTGAAGAGTTTCAAGGGCAGGAAAATGCAATCAGTAACTGCCCGATGTGAGCTCCAGATTTGAGCCCGGGGTCTGCAGGGAGCAGGCAAAGGATGTGCCCTTGCAAATTCCTCCTTGCTCTCAATGTCTTTCCTCCTGGTTGGGGGCTTATGGATCTTCCTGGCTGCCAGTGCAGACAGAGGGTTTGCTATCTGTGATCAGTGATGATTGCTTGAGCAGGATCAATCCATTCTCAGTATTTGCGGGTTTGTCTACTTCATCATGTCCAGAGCATGGTGGAAAAGATTAAAACAATAATAATATTAGGTCAAAGGCATTTAAAAGCAAAAAGAGGTCTCCAAGTGGAAGGCTATATGCTTTAAGTCTACTGTATAGATGCTGTATGTATACCATAACACCTATTTTTATCCTCTGCATAGGAAGATGGCTTAGTTGAATGTTTCCATTCCCTGCCCAGGCTCTGGCTAGCATTGCCCTTAGCCTTTGCTCACAAGCATGGCCGCCAGGAAGGATTGCCCTTATGGCTGTACCAGCTTTTCCACTTCTGAATTGCCAGTCTCTACTACCTGCTTCTCAAAGACTAGAGGCTCGATTGGTTGTTATGCACTGAGATATCTGCTGCTGGTATTCAAGGACTTCCTCCTGGTTTATTTTGCTATATTATTTTCCTGTATTTAGCTGGAGGGCTTAAATCATAGAGGACAAATGTAAATACCAAATAGCAGCCTGCCTCTCACCTACGAGGTCACACACACAGCCTTCACACAATCACTGCGTCTCGGTAATCTCATGTTTCTGCATAGCTCCACACCCCCATCTGACTTTCCCATCTCAAACGACAGTATCTGCTAAAACCAGATCAGGTAAATGTAACGCCTCAGTATTGACCTAGGAGGAGAAAATGACTTTCTAATCTGTTGAAGACCGTGTTTTCTTCTCAAATCAGCCCGTCCCCTCCTCCTACCATCATGCAGTGCAGTACCCAGGATAGATGAGGTCTCAGTCCACATACTGCAGAGGAATTGTCTTTGTTAGACACAATGTGTGGGTACTGCAAAATACTTGGGAGAGCTGAGCAGGTATCTTTTAAAGGGGGGGAAGAAGGCAATTAATTAGACTAAATAAACATACATTAGGGTTCAAAATATGCACAGCCAAAATGAAAGCCACATTCTGGTTCATTAAATCTGAAAAGACTTCACACATTTTAAGCCTGTAATCATATTCGCAGATGCATACCCCCTTCCCAACCTTCCCCCCTCCCCTCCTGCAGATTTCACACCTTGGTAATGGCTATTGTAAAAAGGAGCTGCGGATCCCAGGCAGGCAAAGGTTTGCAGTGCAGGCAGCCTGCTGCAGGGGATGGGCAGGGGGGAGTGGAGGCACATGCGGCAGGAAAATCACTGTTTACTGTGGCATCTATGTCAGGTCCTCGCCGCAGAGTCTGTCATTACCAGGCTGGCGAGGTTCAGGTGCATGGGGAGGAGGAGGAGGAGGCACAACACGGGCTCAGCCCTGTGCTTCCCCACCCTGCTCCTGTGTCCTGTGTGAGCAACCCAGGGCCACTCGTTGAACCCCCCCCGATTCCAGGCTTCTCTCCTTCCCCTGAAGGGTGATGTGTTACCAGGGAGCTAAGCTAAAGAACATATGGAAACGTCATGCGTGTATATATAGAAGAGGAGCGAAAATGGATGCTCTTGGGGACAATAAACATTAGTGTATCTGCAAAGGGGGGAAGAGAAGAATTTCAGCTGTTTGTACTGGTTTTGTGGGGTTTGTCAGTGCCTTTTCACTGCTGTTTATAGATACAGATCCAATTCATTAGAATTAGGAAGTCTGTGAAACCCAGGAGTAATTCTTCACACGGAACTCCTGGTTAACCCCAAAATGGCACAGGCAGAGGAGGGCAAGACGCTAGGACTGCATGCCAGCAGATGTTTGAAAGGAGACAGAGTTTGAAGATCTGAAGTAATCAGTGTGAACATTTTCAAGATGCTGGGGCACGTCCTGGAATACCTTGGTGGTTCAGTGCTTTCTCCTGCCTTCAGGTACAATGAGATTGGAATTGAGAACATTTCTAGTATGCAGAACCTCACAGGTGGCTTTATTTGACTGTTTCTTTGTTTTAGTATATTTTCCTGGTATATTTAAAGGAAAAAATGAATAGTGAAGGCTTCACCTACCCCAGTGTTTGCATTATTCAGGCAGGAGCCAGCTCCCTGGTCTGCAGCTCACTGTATTCCCTCTTCAAGAAAGCAATCCCAAGGAATTTGGTGCAATTACTCAGGAAAGTAAGAAAGCCCAGCATAAGGTGTCTTACACAGAAACCTGGCTAACGTGGTTTCTGTGCCTGGATATCTTGATCAGTTTAAGCTGATTAGAAAAGCTTCTCGGTTCATTCTTGGGCAAGCTGGAAAATGATCCCTGCTTTGTATAATGAAGTATGTTATCTATCCTGCGCTATAATAAATCGAGAGTGAGGTTGGAGGGGGATTGTCATCTGGTCTAAATTAGCATTGCTCCACTGATGTTGATGGCGCCTTGACAGCGCTCACCAGGTGAGGATGTGGCCCACTTAGGGAGCTCCCGTGGGGTTACAAAAGCAGCATTGAGGACCACAATTTCAGAGGAGGAAAGAAGCCAAGAAAGGGGCAGGACAGCTTGCAGGGAATCTTAAATGACATTAATTGAAATCTTATCACTTCCTTCATCTTAAGGTGAACCTGGGGCACAATAAAGAGCAATTATCTGCCATCTTCCCTCCTCTGTCCCAAGTGCAGGGAGGGGAAGAGTATATCCATCACTCTTCCTGCTCTGCCCTTTTTTGCAGTAGACAATACAATATATTTACAGACCTGTCACCCCTTCAAACCCCTCCTTTCACAGGGGAGCTGAACAAAAGCAGGTGAAAGCAATGGAGCTGGGAAAAGAGAGGGGATCTGGAAACTGGTACCAAGAAAGGGCTTCAGCTCTCCGAGAAGCTGTTAAAGGGACTTGAGTTGCCACACATCAGGGGGAACTGCTGCAGGCTGGAGGTTTGTGCTGGCAATTAATTGAGCTGAGTAGAGGTCTAGGGCTCTCAGTGCTGTCTGGGTCCAGCACTTGCTGGAAGCTGAGTGGGGAAGGGAGTTGTTAACAGATCACAGGAGCTGCCACAGCATCCAGCATGGCAACTGGTGGCAAATTTTTCCACCAGCTGCCCTCACTGGGAGGTTGGGAAGTGAAATGGAGCCCATGTCCCATGCTTAAAGCATTAGCAGGACTGGCAGTGATTGCCCTCTTGTCTTGGATAGAAGAGACCCAAAAGATGGAACATGTCCTCGTAGATCTAGACAGGTTCAGAAGGGGAGCATTGCACTGTCCTCATGTGTATTACCTATGAGTGTTTGCAGAACAGAGGACTGCAGTCCTGGGGCTGCTAACCTAGCATCCTTCCCCACTGCTAAAATCCCCATGGAAGGTTTCAAGAGCAACATGAGTATGCAGGGTTGTGCCTGGATTCTCTTTACTAGGGGGTTACATGTCTGAAAGCAACTACTTGGGTATCTGAAGCAATTGAGGAGAAATCAGCTCACTCTGCAAAACGTAACCCATGCTTTTGTTTAGGCAGCAGGGAGGTAATTCTATCAGGTCATGATAGGAAAACGAGATCAAACACTTTGAGATGTCTCAGCCAGTGGAAGGAGGAGCAGAAGGACATTTCCTTGTAATTGCTCACTCTCTCGTGGTTTATTGTGACCTTGGTCATGGTGTTTAACCTCTCTCTGCCTCAGTTTCTCTGCCAGTGAGCAAACAGAGCCTTAACTCCCAGGACATCTTGGATAGGTAGGGTTTTGTGAAGAGCTTCGAGGTCCAGAGGCAAATCTCATGTGGTTGAAGGCTTTGGAAAGCTGGGGCTCTGCTAAGAAGAGCCGAGCTTACCAGCTCACTGCATTGGACAATGTTTTGGGGTGTTAGGAATCAGACCTGGGGAGGAAAGAGGAGAGGATGTGCTTTCCTGCAGGGTACATAGCTCTATGGAACAGTATTTCCCCTGCAACGCTGTGGGAGTTTGAAGGGAGCAGGAAAGGGCACTGACACCTGAAGGACTCACTGAGTGCAGCCCATCACGCAGAGTTGGGATGTGAGAGGGGCAGGTTTCACTTGGCTGGATTTTGACTGTGTGTACAGAACCTCCAAGGCCATGTTGCTTTCTGACAGCAAATCGATGCTGCTGTAAACATGAGAACAAAGGAGCTCGCAGAGGAGAGGGGGAAGGAACAAGGAAAAGGAGATCTGCTGTGCAGCCAAAGCTGAAACAATATTGGGAAAGCTGAAGTACCTCAGTACTTATTCATATCCTGGCCAAAACTGGTTGCTCGCCCATTTCCAAGGCCATCGAGGAAGTAGATGGCCTCGGGTGGATGAGGTGTGAGGGTGAAAGCCAGGAGCACAGGGTGGCTTGGCTGCTTCTGTGCTCAGTAGCCCCAGGCAGCTCGCTGGGAGCAGGATTCACTCCCAAGGTTTAGCAACTGTTTAATCCCCAAGCCGAGGGGCTGGAAGAGGCAGACGCTATACATGTGCAGCTGGTTAGGGCTGAGCGTGCCCCTCCCCTGTGAAGAGTGGTGTCTCATGATGGATATCACTGGCAGGGTGAACTCCCATTCATTTGTCCTGTGGCTTCGACAGTGTGAGTGGTTGCCATACAGATCCCGCAAGAGAGAATACTGTGGAAAAATGGGGGTTTGGGAGCCAAGATGCTGGGATTTTCTTTTTCCCAGCTCCGCAGTGAAACAGCGGCTCTGGGGCCCAGCAGGTTTAAGTCTGGGACAGGGTCTGGCTCCTGACCTGATATCAAGGTCATGTCGATACATAGGTCTAGGGTTTAACCCCTTGCTGGTAAAAGTGTTATAGGGCCCAGCTCAGAGCCCCGTGCTGATCTGCATGACAGAAGCACAGGTTTCCACCAGCACTGATGGAGTTGGGAGCACAGTCAGAAGTTTTGCAGGTACAACATGTCATTGGAAGGCTCAGTGTTCCATGAAGGCAGGGTTTTCTTGGTTGGAGTTTTAAGCTTGTATGTTTTCTCTGGCTCTCATTGGGCAGGCCACATGGAAGAGCTTTAAGGACAGATCCTGAATGAGGAGAGGGGAGTTTGGCGTGCACAGCTCAGTCCCTGAGTCTCCCCATCTGTAAAGAATCAGCATAACAACACTTAATACACTTCCCCAACATGGCAGTTGTGGGGCTTAATTAAACTGTGCAGAGTGCTCAGAGATCCTCAGATTAAAGGCTGTGTGTACAGTGAATTATAAAAGCAAACAACATGAAGTTTTCCATGTGTTGTGCTAGAGCTGTCTTCATTTACCAGAAACAAATCATTTCATGTACCTCTTGTTTGTAACTTGTTTATATAGGATGTGCTTATTATTCCAGTGGGAGGGAAATCTGGTAGTTTTGGTTATTATTTCTGAATATATAATCCACATACGGAACAAGATTTGAATATGATAATAGTACGAATAGGGTTTAAAAATATGTGTGTGTGTGTAATTAGCCATGAGTAACGTCACCAGTTTTAATAGCCCTGAGAGATGGTGGGAGGTAAATTTAATATAGTATAAAAATAAAGGTAATCCCAGCAAAAGACAAGCGTGGAGCGGTTACTAGAGTCACCGCAGGCAGAGACAGTGCATGTTTTGTGTCCAACAATAGCAGCGTACGTGACTTGAAATGCTCTTTCCTTATAAAACAAAATACCCACTGGTTTGGCTTATTAGTGCTAATCTTCAAAGGGAGAAGCAGTCCTGAGGTTCCTGGTTCAATTCATAAGTTCAGCTCCGCTCTGGCAGTGCTCGCTTGACAAAGTGCCATTGTTGCCTATGGCCTGGGCCGTGTGTGTGTGTGTATGTGAGGTTTAACCTTCTGCATTTCCCCTTTTTTGGCTGCACAAGGAATGCCCAAAGCCGTGCAGAAATATGTCTCTGATGTATAGTTTACATGTGAAAATGCTGCATTTGAACTTGCACTGACTCTGCTCAGAGTGGATCGGGTTAAATGGACTATTACAATGGCAGGAGCTCATCTGGAACTAATAATTTTTGAGGCCACCAAAAGTAAAAAGGGGAGGGGAAAAAAAAAAAAAGAAGGATGGGGGGAGGAAGGATCCCAGTGAGTTTGGTGGCCGGTGACTAAAGCTTCTGCTGCCATCTACTGCACATGGATGGCAGTAGGGCCAGCCGGGAAAAGCTCCATTTGGACCGAATCAGCCACAAAACAGGTTAAAGGGTGAATCAGGGATGGACGAAGAGCGTTCCCAGCTCCACACACCCCACTCAACCTTTTACATGGGCAATAGTGGGCTTTGGCTTGGGCTTCGCTCTAACCACCGCGGAGCATCTGGTGGGTCTGTTACAGAGGGGCTGGAACCCGGTGCTTTCATTGCCGCGGGTTTCCAGCCGCGCTCGGTTTGCACTGTTGCCTCTTGCTTAAGGATTCACCGCCACGGAAGAAGTCCTTTTTGGCTCCGGTTTGGGGGGCCGTGAACAAAGCCCCTCATCGATTGCACGCGAGCGGCTGCATCGCAAAGCACACGACAAAACCCGGCGCTCGGTGGCCGACATCTGTTTTGTCTCAGGAAGCGCAGCACGAAAGCGCGGTGCTGCTCGGTCGCCCCACCCGCTGGAACCGGCTCAAGCATTACCGTGCTTGCCGGCCTGGCTAGACAATAAACGGAGTCTGTTTGTTTATGATGGCTGGACTCTAGCAGGTCGTTGGCATGGTCTCCAAGGGCGATGCATTCGAATCCCTTTCTCTCTTCCATCTCTCCAGGCTGCTTTCTATTCTTTGTGCCTGTTCTCCCAGGAGATCTGGTCTTGAAACAAATAGCTCATCAGCCTTGTGGCTCTTGGTTGCGAGGTTAAATAAGTTGAGGAGGAAAAGTACATTTGAAATGGTGCTGATCCAAGTGAATGAGCCAAACATGCTATTGTCTTTACCAGCTCTGAGTCCGCCATGGTAATTTCCTGGGTACAGAGACTCGTTGGCCATGAGTTACATATAGCTACTGCAAAGTGGAACTGGATTGAAAATGAAGCTGGTCTTGTGATGGAACATGCAACTGGGAATTGGCCCCTGGGCTTCTGTTTCTGGCTTTCTGAGGGATCCCAAGAAAGCCATGGCAGGGGGAAAGGAAAGCTGTGTAATTTCAGAAAGTCAGCCTAACCCCAATGCTGGGCCAGCAGCCCTCGAAGGGGGAGCATGAAGGGTGTTAGGAGAGGGCCTGCCAAGCTGCTCTCTGCTGGAAAGCTGCTTGGGAAGGGCTGCTAAAGAAGCAGAGATACTTGGTGAGGTTTCCTCTCCAGCCTCCAGAGCTCTGAAGGCAGCACGTGTGCTTCAGGAGCAGAAAGGGGCTGCATCCAGCCAAGGGATGTTCTAACCTCAATTTATGGGGGTTTGGATTCGTTTCACGTAGGCTGTAGTGTTTTACAATCACAAGCCTCAGTGTGAGGTAGTCACCTTGAGTTCCCTTTATAGCAAAGAGTATCTGACCTACTTTTAAGACGAGGGGAAGCACTTTCTGAACTGCTGTGTCTCATCACTGGCTACAGAAGAGAACCTGGAGTGACCTTCTTACCTTGGGCAAGGCTGAATCCTGCTGATGCTACATAGAGCCTAGGCCAGGAGAAATCTCAGGCCTCTGCTCTATCATCTTGCCATTACCCTTTGGGATCTTAGGAAAATACAAAGGGTTCAAGTTACCCTTCTCACAGTGGGAAGGGAATGAGCAAGTGTAGAGAAAAGATGGGTGAATGGCTTATCCAGGTTCTGAATTCCTCCTTGGAGGGCATCTGCTTCCTTCCACTGGCTACAGAAAGATCCAGGGAAAATAAGCCTTCTGGTTTGGCCAGTCCACCCTGGAGGTGTTTGGCTTGGTGATGTGGATGCTGCATCTTGTCCATCTCTACCTCAGATCCTCCATCCCTAAAATACACTCCCCTCCTGTACAGGCAGTGTCAGGTTGTAACCAGCTACAGGATGTATTTCATTAACTCTGTTGAGCTCACACCCCCATCCACTGTCTTCCCAGGCTTCCTTCCCATGTATCTGTCTAGTTCCTTTTTCATCACCCTCCATCATTCCCCAGAACTATGGGACTTTTTCCAGCTCAACCCCACACAGGTCTTCCTGCCCAATATGAGGTCTGGTCCTCACCCTCTTTGTTCTGCAAGGTCTGGGGACAGCACATCTCTTGGGCATCATGTGAGCTTAGCTATGACAATTTGGGGGATGTGGGCTTCTGGATGCCTATAATTTAGAGGAAAGAAATAAACCACACATCCTGGAAGAGCCCTGGACTACCGTTTTTCTTGCATCCCACATTTGGCAGGTTCAGAAGTTTGTGGCAGTAGCCAAGATGTTGACGGTTAGCATGAATCTTTCCTTCCCACAGACCCTCTTTTCCCTCCTTCGAGCAGGGGCTGGGCTATCTGAGAGCTCTTGGCTCCTCCATCCCAAATTCCAGCTTGAGTTCTGCTGTGAAATAGCCTCAGTTATTTCATCTTTCCTGCCGAGAAAGGCTAAACACAAACGTTCAGGAGTCTGGCATCAGAAACTCGGGTTGCTTACTCAAAAGAGGAGCAGTGAGCCAGAACTTCAGCTGCTCTCTCTCAAGATCAGAGCATTGAAATGCTTAACCCATGCTGGGAAGGGCTTTTGCAGTTTCAGCCTTGCTGGATTTCCAACCTGGCTTCCTCGCTCCTGCAGGCAGCTCCCTAGGTCCTAAATCAGCATATCGGCATCCTCCCCCTCTTTGCGGTTGCAGGCTGTGCACTGGAAGCAGTCCCTGATGTTATTTGTGGGAAAGAGAGATGTAGTTTCAGGAGCAGCAGAGTGAAGGGAGCCTGGATCTGGGCCTCCAGGCTGGATTTGTGCCATGTGCTCCAACTGAAACTGCTCTGGCGGTTGGAATCTTCCTCCTTGATGGGTTCTTATGTGTATCATAGTGGGGAAAATGTTTTGCAGTGGGAATGCTCACTTGCAACTCTTGTATTTTGAGATAAGAACAGTTTAATAACTGAAGTTAGGTAAAACATATTGATAATAGAAATAATACCAAAGCTGGATGCTTCCTGTGGCATGCTAGGGTTCAGTGGTAAACCAAGTGACAACTGGGGTCTCAAAGAGAACATGAAGTCGCATAATGCACAAAGCTGGGAGGTTTCTTTGGGAACTGCCAATGTGCTCAGTGATATTTAAGATACCATTATTTGCTAGGAGTCATTGCCTAATATGATGACCTAAAGTGTTTAAGAGCAGGTGTAGCTACTTGCATGGGTACTATGGAGACTCTACAAGAATCTCTTGCATCTTTCAAGAGCTTGTTCAAATGCTAGATAATAAGGAAAGGTCATAGAAACAAGAAGAATGGAGAGGGTACAAAGAAAAGAGCCAGGAAAAAAAATCCAGTGCAGACTTCCAGGGCTTTAGTCTGCACCTGGAATTCTGTGCTGCTCTTCAGGAAGAGATCCAAAGGGTGAGGGCCAGCGGGGTCTTGGTATAAAGAATCCACTGGCAGCCCAGGGAAAGGTTTAGTTGGTACTGTGGGCAGGAGAGACTGGATGCTCAGGTTCTGAGGGCAGTGTTTCTTCAGTTCATCATGAAGTAGCTTGATAAATGGTGGTCAGTAAAGGAATATGGGGGGCAGGGGGGAAGTCTTCCCTATCCATAAAAATCTGCAGGTTCTGTAAGGAGGTGAGGCATGAACAGATCTCCATTGAGCTTTTACTCTGTCAAGGTTTTCTCAGTGACACTTAGCGTGACTCAAGCTTCATTGCTAACTACTTGAAAGTAGGTGCATGGGAATGAGGTGTAACTTCTTGTACCTCCTGGGGGGAAGCAATCTATTTCAGCAACAATAGGAAAAGTCAGCTTCATTCACAAGGAAGGGGGCAAGAGGAGGAAGGAATGACTGTTGGTTAATGTTGCCTTAAGCTAAACATTAATGAAGTGCAACACTTAAGATGCTTGCATGCCTCAATTATTTCCACCAGCTCACATGTTGCCTTTCCAATTATGCAAGCTAAAAAATGAGGTACGTGTGAAGGGACTGCTTGCCTGCTCATTACCTCTCTCTGCAGTAGTAATTCTGCTTGCTTTCAGATGCTTGCGTGTGTCAGGTGTAGTTACATACACAGGGTTCCAAACAGTGCAAGCACACCACATGGCCTTGTGGAAATGGATTTTCACCAGGGAAACTGTGTGGGATGTGGGCTTAGCACTGGAGATGCTGTTCTGCAAACAAGGAGGTGAAGCTTGGAAAGGCTTAGATGTTTCCCTGTTATCTCATGGTGTTGCTTACTGGTGCTGACCTTGAGGGAAGAGACTGAGAACCAGCCAGATACATGATTACATTATGGATGTTACTGGGACCTTTTTAGTCGGACTCTGCTGCTCCTTCTGCAGAAAGCTCCATTGTCCTGTTTCAGCTCACCCTGTTAGGTTACCCACCACAGCCTTTTTCTTGCACTGGACACACAGAGTAGATAATAAATCTGGAACCCAGAAACAGTTTTGTTTACCCAGTCCATTTTTATTATTACCATTAAGTGGGGGGGAAAAAAACCTTGACAGACAAAAATTCCTTCAAAATTGTGCAATAACACACAGCAGAAATCAATGAATGGAGAAAGAAAAGACACAGAAGCAATTTAAATGGGATAGCATTAAACTTCACTTAAGGAACCAGATTAGAAGCTGACACTACCTCTAAAAAGCTCATTAGAGACTGGCTGCTTGTAGACTGCTGCACGTTTTGAAGGATTAATTATAGATGTTACAGCTACTTCCAATAATGGAGATGCTCTCTGGAGCCAAGAGTAACTAAGTCAATTGCACCATTTCCCTTCTGAAGTCCATTTGAAGGAGACTTGGAAGTTGTTTTGGAAAATGTTATTTTGGTCTTTCCCGAACACAGTTTTGTGTTTCCACCAGCAAATCATTGAACATTGCCATTAAATACTACTCCTACAAAGAGATTTCAAGCACACAGATTCCCAATGGTGTGCTGCTTGGTGAGTTGCTGGCTCAGGGGAGGTTTCCTTGGTGGCTAATGTGAGTTTGGGGCTGCTTTTGGTGACTCCAGGAAGGCAGATTCCTCTCTGCCTAGAGAGGAGCTTTCCAGTCCCAGAGTCTCTAGAATCCAGCAGGAAGCAATGCCATTTTGGGACCACCAAGGTGCTTTGGTCATGAAACTCAAAGATGATGGTATGGATGGTAGTAGCCTGCATTGCTCTCTCACGCTCATGTGCTTTCTCCTCCCCTTTTTGGCTGGGTATTCGCTCCTATATGCAACTTGATCTTTATCCAAGGGAAATAGTGTTTTTCCCTGGACTGAAGCTGTCTCCTGCTAGTGCCTGTGTCAAGGTAGGAGCACATGGAACAAGTTATGGTAGGGTTAGCCAAGGTGTGAACTTGCAGCATGCCAGCTATTCTGCAGGTTATCTGTGTGCAGCCTTTTCCCCTGTGGTCCTGCTCTGAAATCCTCCAAGGGTTTACCTGGGGTACAGGCTAATGGCTGAGCAGCAGAGGAGCTGTAAGCTCCTGTGTGTGCCTGGAGTGGGTGCTCTGTGGAGGTGGTGGCCTGTGGATGCACTGCTGCAGCTGGGGCCATTTTACATAGGAGGAGGCAGATGACAAGGGAGGGATGTGATTTATTGAGGCCAATAAATCACAGTTATCAGCTTTTTTGACCTTCAATAGGTGTTCAGGTCTTGAGCATAGAAAATGGCACCTCCTTGGCTTTCTTGTAAAAACCAAACTCTTCAACCCCCCCCCCCAAATGAGTACAAAACCTTTGCCAAAGCAAAACACACCTCACAGTCCAAAACCCCACCAGATTTTAGTGTTCAACCTTAGTCTTTCTTTCAAATGGACTTTAGAGTACCAGTGGACAGCTGCAGTGAAATGGATGCAAACAAATTAACTGAAACAAGTTCCTTCTAACCAGAGTACTTCCCATACTCCTTTTTTTCCCCCTCATGGATCCAAGCATTTCACTGGGTCTCTATGAGGTAAACCCAAATCACTTCCTGAAAGTTAGGGTAACACATTATGTCACTTTGCATAAGGCTACTGAAACAAAACCAGAACAAAATGTGCATCCACATCCATGTACTGTATTTACACCAGCACCCTCCCACCCCATCTCTGGGAACAAGATTCCATGCTTCAGAAGTTCATAAAAATAAATTTACCCAGAACTGCATCTATCCAGCTCCTTCCCCACCTGGGGCTCAGACTTCTCTATCTCTCTCTCTCTATATATATAAAACACACTAGCCCTGTGAAGTTGCTTTGCTGAGAGCACAGCGGTGATTTTTGCACTGAAGGGAAAGTCTTGGAGGGTAGGGAATGCCTCTGCATTACAGTACTGTCTATGTAAGGTGAATCTGGCTTGACACAATGCCTGACTGCTGCAATGCCCCCCAGACCCCTGTGTAACACAGGAAAGTGAGGCACAGGTCTTGCTTTTGAGTATTATATCAAAATGCTTTGCTGGCAAGAGACTGAGCTCTGTATGAGTGTTGCTGAACCATGGGTAGGTACAAAGAAGCCTTTCAGAGTGGCCAGGAGTGACCGGTCTCCCAGCTGATGCCTGAAAGCATCCAGCAATGGGATTTCTGTGGAATACAAAGTGGTTACAAGGGTTCCCCTTGGCATCTGTCTGCCAGATAGAGATGTGCTAAATTCTACTCCCCTTACTGGAGCAGGATTTACCCTGGGGGAGTAAAGGAACAGTAGTTAACCAGTAGTAAGTCTCACCAGACAACACATACCAGCTTTTGGGGTACTATGCTGTAGTTACAGTTACCTGTGCCAGATGCATTTGCTTTGTAAGGAAGGGGTTCAGTACTCCAGCTCTGCTTTCAGGCTTTTTTTTTTTCCCCTGCATAAAATCTGGTTTATATCTTTAGAATCATTTTGTGTCTGGGTCAGGTTCTGGTCTCCTTAGCTGTAATTCTAGGCAAAGTGAGCTATACATGCTGGCTTGATTTACTCAGCACCTGACCCACTAACAAGGTAAAAATATCGTAACTCTGCAAGCTTGCTGTTACTTATAAAAATCCATTATAGTTTGGTCCCAGCTTTGGGGGGGAAAAACCCCTGCCACTGGGAATGGTAATATGAGTAATTGAAAATAGAGTTAGTATTTCTATAGAGTAACAAACCATACAGAACTTTGACTTCTTATACATCTTCTGTATGTGAAATTAAATGGATTGGTTGCATATCAAAACATAGGTGGTCTCTCTCATTTCATCTGTAGGAAGACTGCAATTATAACTTAATCTACACAGCAAAAATACTTTGGGTTTCAATGACGAAAACAGTGTGACAAGACAGTGTGCTATATTTCATGGGTGTGAAGGTTTGCATATATAGAGCATGGACAGGCGTGACCTGGGAACATCCGCTTGTGTCGATGCTCTTGGGTTGGCAATAGCTGGATTCATGGGGAGGTTCATATTTTGCTATCACAAAGAAAAGCTCAACAGTGGAAACCAGATATTTCTACTGCTTAGCTCTGTAGCCAGTATTATGTCTACTGGAAACATGAGATGACTAGTGATGGGAGAATAATACATATGCGTCTGTATGTTATTTGTAAGGTACTTGAAGGTATAACCACAGCTGCTTTTAGGAAATGCTAATGGAGGAGGATTGAATCCCTGCTCTAAATCAAATGAATTCAGATGTTTAGTATTGGCTGCTCTGTGTGCCTGTGGAAAACCTGTATGCGAAGCTGTTTCCTAGTTGTGTACAGTAGAGGCTCCCCCTTCTGTCCCACCAACGTGTTAGCATCTTGAAGAAGCTCCACATAGAAAAGGTGTCCCGATTACCTGGGAAGTGTGGTTTAACTTCAGGTCGTGGCAAATCTGTTTCAGTGACATTACTGATGTAAAGTATAGATGAATTAGGCCATGCGCGATGGGCAGTGGTTGCAAGGGATGCTTTTGGCTTATAGGTATGCCAGCAAGAAACTAAGCTCATACATAAAGTATGCGCTGCAGAATCTTGACTTAGGCTCTGAGATTGCTGAAAGATTGGGCCTTTCAGTAAGGGGGAAAATGTAGAAATAAGGGTTTTTACTCTCAATGCAAGAGCAAAGATTGGGGTACCAGGATACAACTGCCTTGCAAGATAAAGTGGCACATGTTCTACACAATAATGTGTACAATGTCTGACGGCTTTGGAAACCTGTTCTCAGGCAGATTTCCCAATAAATTAACACAACAAAAAATACTTCCATATAAAACAAAGTCCAAAGGATTTTTGGAAAGTAAAAGCAGAACCTTCAGGGACTACATTACTTCTCTCTCTCTCTACATATATAATCTCCTGAATTTTATGTTTAAATAAATTTACTCTTGTCTTAGAAAAATAAAACAAGTAGCCAATTTAGTCAACGGAAAATATCTCACAGACTTAAAAGCATGCCCAGCAAGCATAGCCTTGTAAGACTAAATTAATGTTAAATCAAAGCCATTTGTAACTCAATTGACCTAGTCTGTAATTCACAGTCGATTCCTACAAAGTGTATTTTTAAGTTTCTTTTTTGGCCCATATAAAAATAACATATTGCAACTCAAAGTGCATTTTTAAAATAAACCATCAACTATTTTTATCAAATAAAATATTTACACCATTTGGTTTTTACAGTCAGAAACGCGCTTCATGCGATGACCATGGGGACATCATCTGAAAATCCAGTTATCATTGGGGCTTCGTCATCCTCATCTCCTGAAAAACAAACCCAGAGTGCTGTTATGCTGCTCTCAGCATGTCATAGGGCATGGCTACAGGCTACTAAAACAGCCCTCAAAACCAGGAGATTGTGGCCTTATTCATACTCCTACTTGGTTGTTTTATCTGTTATATTCAGATTTGCATTAGAGGGAGTGGTTTAAGTGGAGTTGTTACAAAGATCCATCCTGGGCTTTGTACTCTTAGGACAAAATCAAATCTATAGAGATATTTATGCCAAAGGTGTCCTAAAGCATGACAGAGGAGTTAGTTCTTGCACTGATTTCACGATATCCTGAAATGCCATTGCATGAAACCAAAGCCTTACGTACCTAAATCATCTCCTGAGGAGAATATGGCCGAGCCCAGGCGGGAGCTGTAGTGGCTGTTTGCGAAGGCAGTGAAGCTGTTCTGCAGCCGTCTGTGCCTCATGTACAGCACCACAAAGCCAATCCCGAGGGTCACCAGCAGCAGGAACAGCACTGGTACCACGATGGCAGCCACATCTGTGGATCTATCGGCTTTTGCTGCAGAGGAGTCCTCATCTATGATAAGGGAGGAAGTGCTAATTGCAACTGATAGCATGTTCCTCTAGTGAGCTTGTGAGGCTTTCCTTGCTCTTTGTTAAGGAGGATGGGGAAAATGCCAGGGACTTACCAGTTCCTAGTTCATCATAGAGAAGCGTGGCTGGTTCACCACACATCTGCCCGCTGTACAGGCACCTGGCCTGAACAGTGAAGGAGTAGTTGTGACCTATCTTCAGATTGGAAACTTTGAAGAAGTTTTCTGTGGTGTTCCCAAGATAAGCTGTGATGTTCATCAAGCTGTCAAACATGTGAATCTCGTAACCCTGAGGGTTGTGAAAACAAAGATACATACCCCATATTACTCAGCTGCAGAGGTCAGGTTTGCCCTTCCTATTAGGGCTGTGATGCTTGTTTCTCTTTCTGTATCTGGCTTTGATGCAATGTGTTGGGCTACTAGAGGGGAGAGTCTCTGTCCATGCCTGTCAGTGTGCACTGAGCTTGGCCAAGGTGGAGAAAACACTTTGTCTGGTTCACTCTGTTCTTAGCATCTACCCAAGACCACCCAGAAGACAGGGTCCAGTAAAGGTGATGGCTTGTTTGCTGATGGAGAACATGCCACAGATTTGCTATCAAACTCTCAGTAATGACAGTTCTCAGGTACTACTGATGTGCTTCTCAGCTCAGCTGGGCAGTGTCCTATTCCTGGTCCTTCCACACATGTGACAGTTGACTTTTCCAAGGGGATAATTATACTCTTAAAAGGCGACCAATTGGATCTATCAGCTTTAGTTAATTGTGATAGGAATTGAAGCAAGCTCTATCTAGAGGGCTCATCAAAGACACTTAAAGGATCAGAGGGGGTTGGTGTATTATAAAGAGTGTGAAAGAGCCTTGCAGGGACTCTGCACTGTTTCTGAAGCGCTGTCTGTAGGACAGGAGCTACATCACAACTTACCCGGCTTTCATTGAAATTGCTTTCCTTTAATGCCAAACTCTTCCAAAAGAGCAAAATATGGTCCTTTTCTGTTATAATTTTTAAGGCATCAGGTGCAGACAGTGGAACTGCAGAGGAAAAATGGCAGGTCAGGTTTCAGCAGTGGTGACACTTTGCTTTTGACTGAGACACAGCAACGGGGTCACTTCTAAAACTCGGCATCTTTTAGGGCCCAGCACAATACTCTGCTTAGAAAAGGGCTGTACTGGGAGAGAGGATGCTGTGGTATGTAATCTGGAAGGAGGCTTTCAGTGGGTTTTATGGAAGGACTGTAATGGTACTTCATGCTGTCCCCACAGCCAGCCAAACAGGTGTCTTTCCTGTCTCCATCCAGGCAGGAATATAATTCCCCATGCATTGTCTCTGTGCTCCTGCTGTTCAGGGGTTTAACTGCCTTCCCTGGGAGCTGCAGGGAGGCCTCTCAGAAGTGGGCTTTGGCTGTGGGAGAGGATTAAGCAATTCAGAAACACTCCTTCAGCCTCCAACCAGCACAGGGGTGGGATGGACGGTGTGCAGGACAGGCTTTGTGTTCCCTCTATTGACAGTGCTGCAAAGGCCTCGCCCTGGCACCCACCCAGTAGTACTCTTTACCTGTGTTGATCTTCATGCTGGATTCCTTGCTCATGTTTCCCAGTTGAACAATCACATGGTATTTGCCTCCCGGTTCAAGTTTCTTAATGGTGTACTCCACTGTACTGTTCCGGGATTTCACTTTGTAGATTTTATCTGTTTTTCTTACTAAGTCTTTAACTGCCACAGCATATAACTGGAGGGGGAGGAAAGGCACGTAGTGAAAGGTCTTAATTTGCTACAGACTTGCTAGTAACCTCGTACAATGATAGGACATCAGGCAGGGGGGGCAAAACATGCATTAAACCATGGCTGTGCTGCACAGAAAACATGGGAAGTAAGATTTCAAGCCTTTTGCTTGATTCACTGCCTGAGATCAGTGTTCACAGATACAGAAACCTCAGTTACTGGAACAGAGAAGGGCAGGAGGAAGACCTCAGGTTGTATTTCTTAATGAGTGAAAGGATGCAACACAAACTCCTGCCCTGCCAAAGTTTCCCATTTTACTAGGAAGATTTATACCTCTCAGCCTTTGCTGTTAAAGTCTCTGGACCAGAATGGGAGTGGGAAGCTTGCTGAGAAAATGACTCTCCTTCAGTGGAGCGAGACCTGACTGAACGCCAGCATGGCAGAGAACAGAACCAGGCTTTGTTAGGGCTGGAGCGGGAGGCAGAGCCCACAGCATGCCTGGCCCAATGCCTGCCCTGTGTGCTGGGCTCAGGCACTGGCCAGAATGGACTCCAGGGCAAAGCTGAAGGCCAGAAAGGTGTTTCAGCACATGCCCGCTTGCTTTCAGACTCAGTAACAGCTATCCCAGACCTGACTCCTTTTAAATGCAGCATGAATGTTATAGACCTGTAATGTGAAGTGAGGAAACGCAGGTTTCTGAGGGGTCAGCAGCGTGATGATGACTATTTGAACAGAGTATAAACCTATCTCACACTCAGTTGTCCATCAGGAGTAGGGCAGGGATCTGTCTTTGAGTCAAGGTTTTGCATGCAAAGGAACAGGAGAAGGTGCTGTGAGGTTTTACCATGTCCTGGTCAGGTGAATCATAGGGAGATTCCCACTTAATGACTGCAAATGTCTTCCCAGTGTGCACTGAGTGGAGGTGTCGAGGGGGAAGCCGGTTGTCAGGGATCATCTTCACCACAACATAGTCGGAAGGTGGCCCTTGGTAAGGAGACATCACACGGACCTTGAAGGGATGACACAGTGGTTAATACTGAGTCTTTAAGGTTCAGGAGCAAGCTACAGCCCACAGTACGGGCAGGAGTGGGAACAGAAAAGCAGTCTACCAAAAACAGGTACTGCTCGTCCCGCTGCACGAGCACGGTGATGTTGTGTGAGGTTGTGGTGGTGTTGTGAGGGCTCCTGTACAGCTCTAGGAAGGATGTAGCATAGAAGATGCCATAGACCTGTGAAGAAAGAAGCACAACAGGGACAATAGAGTTTGGTATGGCCCAGAGCATCCACCCAAACCTTTACTGGCTGTCACTTTTTAGGGACATGAGGAAAAGACCCTTTTTTTGTTTGGGCACTTTGTTGCCCAAGTTCAGGTTCATTCTGTCTGTGTGCTCCCCACCCTAAAATCTGGGGCTCATCTCTGACAACACAGCAGTTAACTGATAGCATCATGCTATCTGTCTTTCAGCCACTTCACTGCATCAGTGGCTGAACAAATAGACAACAAGAAGCTTCCTGTGCTTCTGTTTAAGGGCATCAGGTGCTTTTCCTATTTTTTTAGAGCACAAGATTTTTCAGGGCTTTGGAATTCTATTCCAATAGATAATCCTGACTTTAGATTTTGCTTGTGTTTTGAGCTACACCTTCTCCTAGGTGGGGGAGAAAAGAGTTGGTGCCTTACAACATTCCTTGGTCCAGTCCAGCTGCACTCCACTGCAGTCTGATTGATGGCCTTGGCCTTGAGACTTGGTGATGCAGGTCTTGTCCCACTGGTCACGACATGTACAAAAGACAGAGGGCTGTCACCCAGCTCCGTCTTAGCCCAAGCAGAAATTTCATAGGGGGTATGTGCTGTCAAATTTGTCACTGAGCAAGAAGAGAAACATGCACCATTAGGTGAGGCAAAATACTGAGATGGCCAGGTGAGAACACTAGGAAAGGGTCAGCATCATCAAATAGGCTTGGTCAGGAGCCTGCCTCCCTTGGTTTGTGGTTTTGCTAATTTCGAGTCATTTCCTTTACTCAGAAGCCCATGGGACTCAGGTATCTAAGCTAGCCAATGCTTTTCTGTATTGAGATGCTTTCATGTATCGGGATGCTTGCCTGTATCTAGGTTGTACACTCCAAACCAGCAATCTGATTAACAGGGGCATGTACACAAGCCCAAGAAATTGTTGACTTTTTGCAGAGCAGATAAGGAACCACAAATAAAATGTCTTGAGAAAAAGGCTAGTGCAGCTCTGGGAGATAAATCCCAGATCTGCTTGAATCCAAGTCCTGACAACAGAGGCTAGGGATTTGCTGGTTTGTCCTTTCTGGATGTACTCTGTACTAAACAGAAACTTCCAGTTGCAAAACCAGAACACATCCTTCCATAAAAGCTTCCATTTGCTGTTGACTAAAGCGGAATTTTATACTTAGCACAGAATTTACCTCTTTGGATGGACTTTTCTCCTTCTATGATCAGAGTCCTTTTTTCCTGCCTGTGTGTATCAAATGTCCAGTAGATGTTCACAACGTAACCGCTGACCTGTCAAGCAGCAAGGGCACACAAAACAGGAACTCTCAGTTCAGCTGGTTTGTATACAGGGAAAGAGTCACTGCTGAAAGTCTCTGCATTGTATTTTCCGTCCTAATTGAGAGCTGGGGCAGTTTATGAGCAGTAAGAAATGATTTAGCATGAAATCAGTAATTCCAACGCTTACATAGTGACAGCTTACCCCATCCAGTATTTACCACTTACTCAATGCATGCCTTTCTTTCAGTTCCAGAAGTAAAGGTGAAAATGTTACCTTGATATTAGTAGTCATTTTTAGGCTGAAGCTTATGGAGTCTTCACTGTAGCTCTCAATGTGTATGGCAGGAGGAGGAATGACTGGAAGGAAAGAGAAACACAAAGCAATACAGATACTTACTGAGAGGTAAAATACAGGCTTTCATTCTGACAGCCAGCTCTCAGACCAGGAATCCCCCATCCTTCCAGCCCCAGCCCAGCTTGTAAGCCATGCGCCCCTCAGAGAAGCCATTGACAGGCTGTACTTGCATCATTTTCTGTCAGCCACCCACAGTCTGCCTTATCTGTGCCTCGCTCAGAACAGGCTGGAAGCAGAGAGGTTTGGGCTCAGGTATTTTACTTCTGAACTCAGTGGGACAAGCTCATATCAGAGTTAACAGCTTTTGGCTTTCTGAGGGAGGTGAGGAGGTGTTGGTGGGGACAGCTGCCAAACACTTGTGCAAAGCCAGGAGTGAAAATTGTTACAGTTCTTTCTACCTCTGTTTCTCATCTGAATCCTGCAAGTTTAATAGCATGGTATTTCCTTTCCTTCCTTTGTCAACAGAGTGAGGATATACTTTTATCTAACAAATTAGCAGATGATTTTGACATCAGAATGCAGGTTTGGGAGATAAAACTTGGCATGAATACAAACGATTTCAAAAGGCTTTTCTAAAAACAGTTTGGAGGCAAATTGACTGTGATTGAATTTATCTACTGTCAGACTGTCATGGTGTGGTGGCTGCTGGGAGCTTTAGTGGCCTTTCAGTGGTCTAACCTACATGAGATGCAGAAACCATCATAATCATAACCTAAGAGGGAGAAGAATGAGCAAGCATCCTTTCAAAAGGAGTTGGTGGTAATGTGTCTTGCCTATCTGAAAGTAGGATCTAGCCTAAGTAAGCCAGAGGGAATCCATATGCAGTCTAGGAGAGAGGGGCACCTTCTGAATAGGCTTCTTAACCACTTCCAGGGCAGTACCTCCATCCTACATGACACAGAGTCCAGAGGGAGTGTCAGAGACCTGTTCAGTCTGGTATAGCAAAGTAATGGATAGTGTAACATGTTCCATAGGGAAGAATAGAGGACAAGGAGGTGGTTATGCTGGTAGTGGTATGCTGATGCTAACACTTCAGGCTTAGATTCTGCTTTTTTGTTATGTTATCCAAGTTGATTGAAACAACAAAATTTACCTTTGCCTTTTATGGTGGTTATGGATTTGGAATCACTCCAGTTTCCCACTCCTCGACTAGTTACTGCAGCAACCTTTTCAAATAAGAGGGCTGGTTAATACGAACAAATGTATAATGCCAACATTGTATAATGTAAAAGGAGAATGAGGTTAAAGCAAGGTTATGGACATGGCAGAGCTCATGGGAAAAGGACTTTGAAGCAAACAATAGCTTAATTACTTGGCAATAAAATGGGTATTACAGAGATAAAGCAGACCGCTTTAAGTCAATTAAAGGCATCTAAGAGGAGGGAGGTGCATCCTCTTTCCAGATAACTGTTCTCTTATGAGATCTTTATGAGAAATCCAGCAAGATAAGAAGCTTTGGACTCTATTGGTCCAAAGAATCATGCTGGCAAAGCCCATGCAAGCTCTGAATCTAGTTCCAAAGACTTATTTTGGAATAGATTAACATGGGAAGGAAAGACTTGCTCCAGCCTACTGTAAGAATAACACTGATTCATGGGAGTGGGGTCATGTTTATCCCACCTCCCTGTGAGCTATCTATGCTCATTCTGCACAGGGAGGGATTGGACAGTGGCAGAGCATATATTTCCTAGGGTTCACTGTGCAGACTTTTATTTCCTGTTTTTATTACTTCTGCCTATAATTACCCAGGTTCTCCCATGTGTGTATATTCCCTCCAGGTTGATCTGCTGCTTTTCCTAGTGATATAGTAAGGACCGAATTTGTCTGTGGCCCAGATCCAGTGCAATTGCAGTGACATTGGAATGGACAATTAGTGCAGATTTCATAACACAGCCTGGCCACCTGGGATAGCCAAATGAAGGGCCTTAATTCAAGGCTTGAAACTATATACATTAGCAGTGCAAATGCCAAGCCCCCATTGTGGGTTGACATTAAAGGGCAGGGTTTTAACAACGTACTATTTCAGCAACTACTTGCCTGTGCAGGACTTAGACCACATACTGAAAAGTAATGAGAGTATGCATAGATAGAGCCTTAAAAATACTCACTCTAACTGTGTACAATGTGTTGACCTGTAAGTTCTTGATCTCAGTGTAGTTCTTTGTGGTTCTAAGGGATGACCACTCCTTGGATCCACTCCTGCTGTATTCCACCTAGGAGCACCAAAACAAAGGATGAGGGTTCCACTGCAGGGTGACAGGACCCTCTGTCAAAATGTCAACAGAAAGAAGTATGTAAGCTTAGAAAGGGAGCCAGAAATGAAGTTACAAACTTGAGGGTGGCAGTGCTACCTACAGCCCTGCAGCATTTCTTCTCCCAACTTGCTATGATGCTCTCAGCAGATTGCCTCTGCAAAGTGCCTTCTTCCTGGCCCCCCTCCTTTGCAGGGATAGCTGTGTTCAGACAGGCCAGCCCATGCTGCTCTGAGCCCCCAGCAGCCTTCCCTATCCCACCGTGGACTCACAATGAATTCCCGTATGAGGCCGTGGGCATTCACAGGGGGACTCCAGCAGCTCATCACCACACCCTCAGCTTCTTTGTTCAGGGACAGCTGAAGGTTAAAGGGAGCATCTGGTACTAGGGAGAGAAACCAAGGTGTTAGTGACTGTCACAGTTGTGTTTCCAGGTCACACAGGGAAAAGCAGGCTCTTCCTGAAAGTCTAGGACAAAGAGGGGATGGCCAAGCACTTCTGGCTCATGGGAGATGTGTTATTCCTGCAGTTGTGTCCCGAATCCCTATCAGTTTCCTCTGGAGCAAGGAAGCTTTTTTTGTAACAGCAGTGAATCTAGGATTTCACTAAGATCTTTGCTCTCTTTTGCATCCTTTCCTTCATCTGATCTCCAATCTGCTCTGGCTCCTTGTGTGTGGTACTGAACAATCCCACAGGCTCAGTGCTGTGAGAAGGGATGAACTTCCCAGGGATACTAAACCACTAAGCCATGGGGAAGAAAGAAGACAGGCTGGTGACTCAGTGCAGGGCTGACTCTAGGCTGGGAACCCACAGCCCTTTTCCCAGCCCAGCACAATTCCCAGGCCTGTGGAAAGAAGACTCCTTTTGTATGTAATGGGGATACCTCTGCAGTAAATAGTATCTAAGCCAAAGCAGCTTGCACCAGGTCACTGGTATGATCCACGCAGGTTTACTTACATCCTTCTGGTGCCCGGAGGGTGATGAAGTCATTGGTGTTGTAGACTCGGCTGAGACATTGCACTTGGACTTTCACCTGATAGGTACAGTCAGGCTTGAGGACTTTCAAAACACTGTTGGTTTTGTTGCTGTGGGTTTCCAAGACCTTCCAAATGCTTTCACCAACTGTCCTGCATGACAGAGTCCCACCTCTCCAGTCAGGATGGTGTTTAGTAATATAGGGGGGTGTAAAATGTGTGTGTGTATATATATATATATATATATATATATATACACACACACACACA